>JAQQSK010014916.1:0-10962 GCA_028658325.1 Potorous gilbertii | reverse complement strand
CCTGTACTTTGCTAATATACTACTGTTACTCTGCAATGGTGGAGGTAGTGTCCTCACCTGGAGTTCTGTACATCAATGAAAGCACAGGTTCAAAATAGAACATTTTAAAAATGGAACTTAAAGTAATTTGTAAAAATAAATTCCTATAAATTCTTTAAGTTAGTTACATTCAAATAACATCAAACAAGATTCTTATTGGCTGACATATATCATTACTTTATGTATTGGCATTTAAATGTACGGGTATGCATGAGTATTATATACAATCATATGATATATATATGTATGTATGTATGTATGTATTAGACATATACAGAGAAAAAGAAAAGAAAAAAAGAGAGACAGAGACAAAGACAGAAAGAGAGTGAGAAAGGCATCTAGGTGGCCCAGTTAGATAGTCCAGAAGAGCTGTAAGAAAGAAAGACCATTTTATGGTGAATTTGCACAAGGTGGTCAGAAGGAGTATAATGATATGTTTTTCCTATAATTCTGTAATTCTGACCTCCAGAAATTTATAATCTAGTTGGAGAGATGACATGTACATAAATAAAGGCAGCACAAGTTAGAATGTAACAAAATCTACAAAGAGAATAAAGTATTAGGAGAATTCAGAGAGAGAAGAAGAGGGAAAAAATTAAGAAAAAAAATATTAGGAAGCATTTCAGTTGAGCTTCAAGTATAGGTAATATTTCAGCATGCACAGAAGGGGAAGTAGGATGGAACAGTTTATGAGACAAAATGGGGAGAGAAGTTTAGAATATGTCCTGGAATTAACAATAGTCCAGTGTGACTAAAGCAGAAGCTATATAAAGGCTGAGGACAGTCATGGAGGACATTAAATGCCACGTTATAAAGTATGAATTGTAATTGGAAGGCAATGGAAATTATTTCTGAGCAGAAGACTGATGGATCAGAGATGTGTATAAAGAAGATTCATCTGGCAGCCAAATGCAATAAACACTGGAGGCAGTGATATTGGCTGGACACAAGGAAAACAGGAAGTTATTCCAATCCCCTGAGAGGTAATGAAGCTATGAAGTAGGGAGGGCATGAAAAAGAGGTGACAAATGCCAGACTGACTTCCAGACGTATACTGTTTGGCCACTTTGTGCCCTGAAGAGACAATGATTGACAAAGTGCTGTCTAAACATTCTCTCATTTGATTCTCACAAATCCCCACTGGATACCTAGGGCATATATTATCACCTCCACTTTTGAGGAAAGGGAACTGTGGCTCAAGTACCTCTTTGAACCTTAATTTTCTCATCAGTAAAATGAGGCAGTTGGATTAGATAGATTATTTCTAAGGTCCCTTCCAACTACCATATTTAATAATGTTTCCAAGATTCTGTGACAATATTATAGTAGGTCTAATACAGGAAAAGTTGACTTACAATTACACACTAACTTATTATGATATTCAACAAAGCAATGCTCACATTTATAATGCTTTAAGGTTTACCAAGTAGTAAACCAAAATGGAGTCTTAATTCTTGCCTCTCATGCTGGGATTCTTAACCAGGGGCCTACACCTCAGTAAGCACATTTCAAGGGGTCTATGAATTTGAAAGGGAAAAAAATTACATCTTTATTTTCACTAACTTTACTAACCTCTGGCTGAAACTAGCATTTTCTTCACTAATAAGACACCCTGAGAAGGGTCACTTACATAGGCTTCATCAGACTGTCAAAGGTGTCCACGAGTTAAAAAAGCTCAAGAACCTCTGCTCTAGCATTAGGTTTAATTTATTCTGGTCTCATTCTTTTAAATCCATAAAGAATGCCTCATTATGAATTTTGTGACTACATTTATATTTCATAGTTAGTGTGCCATGATTAACAACAAATAAAAACTCTTGATGAAAAATTCATCATGTAGAGAATTTTATTATTCATGCAGACATCCCCATAATAACTTTAATTCCTTCTAGCTTTACTTTCTTTGGACCAGCTGTGACATACAATCGTGCTTCTTTTTTCACTGGTACTTCTACTCAAGGGCATTTTCTACAGCTGGATTTGGCAATAACAAGGCAAGGGTGGGGATAACCATGACCTGAAAAGGTATGTTCCACTTGAGTAAAGTAAAGCATAAAACCTTGGACAATAAACAGTTACGTTTTCTAAGGACAGAAAGCTAGAAAAAGACCTAAAGATTCTTCCTTCTCATCTGTTTTTCAACTAGGTGCACTTTTCTGGACTTCTGTTTCATGGCCCAACACTGGGTACCTTCCCTCCCTCCTCCTCCCTTTTCAGTTTCTTTTGTGTTATCTTCCCCCAAGAAATGTTAAGATCCTTTAGGGCAGGGACTGTCTTTTGCCTTTCTTTGTAGCCCTAGTGCTTAGCACAGTGCCTGGCACACAGTAGGAACCTGTTTTTGATTGACTGACTAGAAAAAACCCAAACTTTGGTAGAGATTTGGCTACAGTGAAGTGAATATCTGGTATTGATTGCTTTATGATTTTGGTACTATAGGTGTTATCTGCTTAAGAATTAATTCCTGGACAAAGACTTCAGACAAAGTGTCAAAGTAAAATAAATGCTCATCCTTGGAAAGAGTTAGGATCACTTAGGCAACAAGCAGATTTGGCAGAGATCTGTACCAGTTTCATGAAGCTGGAGCAGCATCTTAAATGTTACCATCTCTTGTCTTCTTCCTTAATTACACTACAGAGGAATTCCCCAGAACTTAACCACCTATGTGTAAGGCACCCTATGCTGTCTCCCAGATTACAAAACCACAATTCTGCTCCACATGGAGCCAACTATAGACCTTAAATGTATATTAGGTTTATTAATTACATTTCTGCTCAAGTCCATGAATAAGGATAACAGTCTAACACAGGTAGCAAAGGACATCTCTACTCTCACAGAAAGTAAAAACTCTCCGTAGTGTCACTAACATCCTGAGATTTTGTAGTTTGCACTCTAGCCCAGCATCTAATACTCCCACATTTAAGGCAGATCATATGTGAAAAACATATATTTGTTTTCCAGAAGACACTAAGACAGATTTATGTACTGAGTGACTAAAAATATGCCTGTAGTAATAAGACTAAATCAGGAATAGTAACACTCTGTATCCTCCTTGTACCTAATAATGTTATGCACATACTAGATGTAGTATACATATTCACTGAACAGATGAATGAAGGGGAACACCGTGATAGTAGTTTTAGACTTTTAAATAGTTAAAATAATGAAAAATAGGACTTAGTTTCTACAGTTAAAATTTTACAATTTGTACTAATAGCTCAAAATGTACAATGTTATTAAAACATAAATCAACAGTAGGAATTAAACTCTGAAAATAAATGAATAGCAATATTCTGTAACATGGATTCCATGATTTCTGGCATTATATAAATTCTTAAAATAACAGAAAATTAAGATTCAAAGTGTAAAACCAATGAAGAATACATGAATACATGATGGAACTTGGTACTTAAGAAGAAAGGTAAACTTACGACAATTTTCTTAAAGGTAAGGAAATTTTTTTTTTTAATTTCCCCTACAAAGTCCATCACACTGCTGCACACAGAGTAGATCCTCGACATATACTGGCTTACCTAACTTGAAAATATTTTAAAAACTCTAATATGAACAGGCAAAGAACTGAATAAATGTGTCATATTTATTTACTTAATGGCATGGACATTAAATATATCTTAGAGATTCTTCTTTTCAATTTAGGATGAAGAATAAATTGTCTAAGTATGGCTGAATCAGAATGAAAACTCTTTCAATATTACTTTTCAAATTTGTGAATACTTACTAGTTTTTTACAACCAAAAATTACACTTAGTTTTAAGACACATCGACAGTATTTTACAATATGTTTAGAAATTAGAATAATTCAAAACACTGTTGAAAACAGAGAACAACTAGAACACAGATCTGAAAGAATGTCTCTTTTAATGAAGTTTACGTGTGATCCTTAGCAGCATCTATATATAAAACTTACCCTTGTAAGGCTTTATGAATTTGTTTGCACTTCTTTCTCAATATCTGAAAAATATCTAACGAGAGGAAGAAAAAAAACTGTTACTCTATTTGGGTTACATACACCTGAAAAGAATGCTCGACAATACCACCTTTTGAGCTTAACTGAAAACTTCTATAGAAAAGCAGCTAAAGACCAGAGAAAGGGTCGAACTAACTGCAACAAATGAAGCTCCCCCTGCATATGGGGAGCAATAACGAATATTGGGGGTCACTCACAATAAAGATCCAAAAGTACATTGAGTCCTCATTCAGTTATACAAATTTTGAGGAGAATCTGAATTTTAAGAGCAGGACTAGAATAGCTTTCCAAGTGAACCTACGTAAGAGGATCAGGAGTAAATGTCTAGCCTTGCAAGAACTTGTTACTGGACTCTAAAGAAGCTGAATCCGGACAAGAAGTGAATATGAAGGTAACTTTTATGCTCTATTTCTAAGAATACTTGCTTAAGAAAAATTTAGCCTTCAGCATTTGATTAGGAAATGTAAAAATCAAGTGATTTTTAACTAAAACACACAAACACGCACAATTTTTCCATTTCCCTGAATTAAGAGCAATACTGAAATTTTAGGAGGAGAAGTGGCAGGAAAGAGACACATTTTACAATCTGTGCACTTTTTAAAAAGAGCATTATAGTAGTAGTCAAACTATTGTTTCTCAGTCTATTTCCTAGCAAATCACTTATTACTTCACAACTGAAAGGGTTAAATTTTTATGAAAGCTGGGTAATTTCAGGAAAATTGATTAAAGGTAATGAATAATTTCTAGTAAAAATGAAAAATAAATTCACTCATTGAAAGTGTTAAATAGTTTATAGAAACTAATTCTCTGAAAAATGTTTTAAGTAGTTGAGTATTTTACTTAAAAACTGAAAAGCAAAGATGCTTTGTAATTTCCTTGGGAATAGAAAAATGTATATAAAAAGCGGAAAAGAGTATTTAATTTGGAATAATTTCATTTAGGAAGACTTGGGAAAATGGCAGTAAATTTGTCCTAATATGAAATAAAATTGAAGTTTAAAAAAACCAAACCTACAAAATTAAATATACTTGGATTCTAAGATCATGCCCAGGATCTGGTAAGGACACAGACAGATATATATAAAAATGGGACAAAAGAAACATTTCTTTACAAATGATTGTTTTGTTTCAAATACTGTGCTGATAAAAAAAACCTAGGATGATCTGATCTGGGCCTGGAATGAAATTTTAGATTTCACTTAGAACACACTGGTACACAAATTCCTTGAACCTTCTTTGTAACTTATAGTCTTAGAGAGCTCTCTATAGTACTGAAAGGTTAAGTGATCTGCCTAGTGTCACATAGCCAGTAAGTGTTCAGATATTTCCATTTAAAGGCTCTTTATCCACTAAATGAGGTAAAAACATGAAAACACTACCTATTTGGATGGGTCCTATCAATGCTGAGTCTTCTTAAAGGAAGGATATGAGACACCCAAATATCTTTGGAAACGCGATGGACTTTTTGGTATGCCAAGAAATAATTTGTTGCGTATTATGATTCAGAGTGAAGGGGAAAAATGAGAGGGAAAATATCTTATATTTAGTTTTCTCTCTCCTGTTTTCTTCTTTTCCCCATCAAATCAAGAAGCAGGACCAAGCTATCATATAGGTAGGTGGCTCTAGGAATGTGAGAAAGAAATACTAAAGCAAACCCATGAAGAGCACTATTATCAAGCAGAAACTTCTTCCTTGCGATGCACTATAAGCACTTGGGTTTGTGATACAAAACCAAAATTTCAGAGAAGACGTAGGTGACATTTCCTATGGGGAATTCTAAAAGCTCAAACCTGTAATTTAATGCCAAAGAACTTTGACCTCTTATTAAAATCTTCCAGAATAATAAGTACCTGGATTCTCTTCCATGATGCTGAGGGCCTCAATAGCAGCTGCCGCTAACAAGGGAGGCAGAGAGGCTGAAAAGCAGTATCCTTGCCCAGAAAGTCTCTGTGAAGAAATAAAACCAAGAGAAAGAAATTCTTTCACACCACGTTATTCTCTCCTATAACCTGGCCATAATCCCACTGCTCTTTAATCATGTTAATCTATTAAGCAACAAGACTTTCTAAACAGCTGTGGATGATGCTATGCTTGGGGAACCTGGCAGTTACAGACTATTGCTTACCTTATTAATTTATTTTGAGTTTTCAACATCCATTTCCACAAGATTTTAAGTTCCAAATTTTCTCCCCATCTCCCCCCCCACCCCCCAACTTCGAGATGGCATTCATTCTGAATACCCCTTCCCCAAGTCTGCCCTCCCTGCTGGTATTCTTCTTTGAAACCCTATGTAATATAAAACTCAAAGAGATCATCTTCTGGCTTTCCTCCTCTACCAAATGACCTAGTAAATTTTTACTAAAACTATTTCAGATTTTGGGGAGCCAACATTTGTATAGTGCTTTCATTATATCACTCAACACTCACAAAAACCAAGGAAACCAGATACTACAGCTATTTTAGAAAGGATGAAACTGAGATTTCCTGTATGACTTATCCATGATAACAAAGTAAGTAGAGTGAAAACATGGGATTCAAACCCAGTTCCATTCTAATTCTAAATCCAATAATCTTTCCACTATATACTACACCAACTACCCTTATTCTCCTTAAATTTTCTCCTCTCCATGTTAAATATCTCCAATTCTATCAACAAAACCTCATAAAAACAGCTTTAAGTTGTTCCCCTCCTACCACCTATTCTGGTTATTCCTCTATCAATGCCCTTTCTAAAATGTAGAACTCAAAACTCCAGAGTTGCCTCAGAGTGTAGTAGGACTAGTGAGAAACAGATTTGCTGAAATTTAGGTATAAAAAATCAGTAAGATGTTCAATGTTTAGAGGAGGAGAGGGAATGGAAAATGTCTAAGGTCACAGGAAGAGTAAAATGAGTCATGAGCTGTTGAACCTCATCAGTTTAATTTGCTCTGTCAAAGGGTCACCTAGGTGGACCTAAAGTTTTTTGAAATTTGTAAACATCTGAGACTCAAAACTTCATAACCACATGCTGTTTAGGAAAAACTCTGGGGGCTGGGGGCAGTATTTTAACATTCTCTCTCTCTTTTAAGAATTTTCTCTATTTATTAATGGCTTTGGTTATACCAGCATACATACAAAATATTCCTATATTTTACTTTAAATCTGTTCATTCAATTGAAAATTTAATATAGAATTCAATTGAACAGTTATTAGAAACCTAACTATGCTAGTACTAGAAATAAAAAGAGAAAAGGCAGTTCCTGAAATTTTCAAGAACCTTTTAGAGCCTAGTTTTAAATATTTCTTTTACTTACCAAATCTTTGTTCACATGTAGTACCTGTCCAAGATATATGGATAGAGGTTCTACCTATCTAATAAATATCTAACATATACTGAAGGATGTGTTCCATATGCTGTTTATCTAACTTGTATTATAATCCAAATGAAAGACCCTTAATTTTTCTATTGTATGAAGACTTAGACCAAGTTCTTTTCAGTGTTTATATATTTAATCCAAGTCCTTTTTGTTCATCCAAGAAGTTCTGTACTATTCTAGGGCACAGATGTCTTCCATGATAGTGATGAAGAACCTTAGAGAGAATACATCTACCTGCTTTATGCTTTGCCTAATATTACTGATATTATGTCTTTTGAGGAATTTTGCATATGTATTTCACTACATAATTGTTAGAAATTTTATGTTAAATTTTTGCAAAAAAGTGGGGTGATATAACTATGTGAAAACATTTTTTTAAAATTGTGCGGATATTATTTAAAAATCATTGATTACTAAACTGTCTTTGAAGCAAGATTAAGTCTTACTATATCAGATGGCTTACACATGGCAGCTGTGCCTCCCTGCCTGGTACCCTCAAGCCTATGGCTCTTCACTGTGTTTAGTGACAATACTCAGTGCTGCAGCACCCTCAACAAACCATGCAAGTCAGCTTTTGGAAATATACTGACAATGCACATATTCTGAGAATTCTAGACTTGGGGCTCATGATGCAACAGAGATCATATCTGTATCACTATACTATACTGTGCTTGTCCTTCGCTTTCAAAGCAGACCATGACAGGGAAATGATGACATGACTTGCAACTGAATTTGATCTGAGTGAGGGAGGGCTCTTGCACAGTCTCACATGTCACCAGCCTCACTTTCTCCTCCTGAGTCATCTGGATTCAGTGATCAGATGTTTATTAGGATGACTGGAGATGGTCCAGGATGCAATGGGAGGATACATTGCCACTGTTTACCTTTTAAGTGGAGTGACAAACAGAATTATAGTATGTGATGATCACATGACAAAAGGGTTATAAATCAATGTTTGCACTGAAAAAAAAAAACCAAAGTGCTACGACTATGCAGTAGCCATGATTATTTGGTGAAACA
This sequence comes from Potorous gilbertii, assembly GCA_028658325.1. Taxonomy (NCBI): domain Eukaryota; kingdom Metazoa; phylum Chordata; class Mammalia; order Diprotodontia; family Potoroidae; genus Potorous; species Potorous gilbertii. Next base: position 2,563 of record JAQQSK010014916.1, on the reverse strand, counting down.
TGGTAATTCTGAGGTATGCATGGGAGCTGCTTTTTTAGAGGAGAGTCTTTAAAACAGCATTCTGTTCTACTGAATCAAAAACACTTTTAACAATAAGTATGGTGGTATCTTTTTTCTTACAACTTTCAATCAATTAGAAGATAAGAAAGATTGTTTACTATGGAATAACACCTGCAAAAAACCTATTTCTTACTAATATGCTTATTAAAGATGCTCTCAATATATGTGGAGACTATCATAAGAATTTTGTTTAGCCTGGATTAGCAGTTAAAGTTCTCTCAGTTGTCTAACTTTATTAATAAAGTTCAAGAGTTTTTATGAAAGTTATAGTGTAGTAGAGAAGAGGTAAGATACTAAACTAGGGTAGTGGTTATGTATGAGGAGAGAAAAATAGATGTAAAAGATATTGCAAGTTTTGGTAACTAAATGGATATGTGAGATAACAGAGAACGAGGAGTCAAGTACCATACCAAGGGCCAAACCTGGGTAACTGTAAGGATGTGTAGTACTTTCCACAGAAATACGCAAGTTTGGCAGAAGAAAAGATAATGGGGAAAATATGAGCGCAGTTTTGGATGGGTTAAATTGGAAATGCCTATCCAGTAAGTAACTGGTAATGTGGGTGACTGATGACTTTAATTCATTTGGAGGTACGGTATTTCATGACGTGCAACCATTCAGAATTACTAAAAGAATAATGATATTAAAAGGACGGGCCTCTGTTTTAGGGAAATACTTTCTCAGTTACTGTCTTGCTGGAGAACCTTTGAGATGACACTTTGCTCAAGTCATTTTTTTCATAGTAAAGATAAAATGTGAAATCTTCTGTTCTCTGTACCTTTTAGTCAACCATATGAATTTCAAGATGTCATATTCTATAGAGTAGTTTTTGCAAAAACCTTTCTATTTCCTTCTCAAACCTTCATTAACGTCTTCAATCTAGGGGTAGAATATTCTCATAACAGTTTAGTAGGCTTGAAAAAGTAGACCTATGGTTTGTACCTACTGATATTTTTTGATCCACCATTAAGTGGCTAGCCAACTGGTGATAAGCTACTCTGTACTTCAGTAGGCTGGCCCATCTCCTTCATTTACCTCTAAGGTTTAGTTTTCTCATTTATAATGTGAGGAAGGCAGATGATGTCTGAGATAGCTTTCAAGTTCTAAGTCTAGAATCCTTTAGTGATTCTATGAAATTCCTTCTATAGCTTTGAGCCTGCTCCAGGCATGCTATGATTCTGAACGTCTACAACCATTCTTCTCCACCAATTCATTCTTAGCACCATGGTTTCAAGAATAACAGAAAATAAGAACTAGGCAGTAACTACATAGGCAAACTACATTAGGTCAGTTACCTAATATTTTCTGAGAAAAATGATTTAGAACCCAAGAATAAGCCTACCTGATGGTCAATTACAAAAGATCTGCCACAGCAAAATCCTCCAACAGAAGCCAGGGAATTCTCCATGTTCGCACTGATGAGATCAATGTCATCAATCTGGAACAAGAGTCAGAGAACATTTCTTTAAAAGAAAAAACAAATCTCAAAAAATATCCTAGATCATCTATTCAACGTTATTAAGACATATATAAAAAGGAAGACTCTCGATACTGATCATGTGCATGTTTAGACAATATCATTCTAATAAAAACAGAGTCCTAAAAAGGAGGCAACTGAGTCACAAGTGAGTCCAAGAGAATGAGGCATACTTTATATAAGTAACTCTCATAAAAAAATAGAACAGGACAAATGAAATTCAATGAAACCATAAAAGAACAAGAAATATTAGAATAAAGTCAAAACACTGGGAAAAAATGGATCTGATAGCAAAAAAACCCCAAACCAAAACAAAAAAAACTGGGAAGCTGGTCAGAGAGAGAGACCTGAAGATTAATAAGCCTCCCTGAAGACTGCAAACAAAACAAACCCCAAACCCTAGATGGAAAGCTGCCTAGATCTATTAGAATCAGAAAATATGGGAAGAAAAAAATAGACTATACTGGCCTGCTAAAAGAAACCTCAAATTAAAAATGCCTTGGTATCATGAACAAAACAGCTTCCAGATTGAAGAAAAAAATACTGCAAGAAATCAAAAAGAAAGGGTTAAAGTCACGTAAGGATCACAGAAGACTATGCTGCTACTACTACAAAGTAGAGAAGGTTTTAGAATATAGAATTAAAAACAAAGATAGAAGTTCACAACTAGGAACAATACTCTGTAAAACTAAGCATAATACAGAGGATAAAAGAGGGTCATTAACAGACTAGTTTATGAAAAGCACAGAGCTGGGGAGAATCTTTGTTTTATTATTTTGTAGATGTCCTTTTCTTTAATGAAAAAAATATATTTTTTCAACTAACTAGAACTTAAAAAAATTAATCTGTCCAACCATTCTGGAGAAAAATTTAGAACTACACCCAAAAGGCACATACCCTTTGATCCAGTAATATTTCTAGTAGGGCTGTATTCCAATAAGATCAATGAAAAAGTAGAATGACCTGTATGTATATTTATAGTAGCTCTTTTTGTGGTGGCAAAGAATTGGAAATTGAGAAGGTGTT
>JAQQSK010014915.1:0-10963 GCA_028658325.1 Potorous gilbertii | reverse complement strand
GACATACTGTGAGTGATTTTTCCTTTGCCTGAGTTTAACAGCATGTCCTACCATGGACTTTAAACCATCTGCTTATTGTGTCTTCTAATTGTGAATTTTGTCAATTTGAAATATCTCACTCTCCTATTCTGTTGAATTATTATTTTGGCCACATTCTATTCTGTCCTTGCTAGCAATTGACAGGTTGATTACATTGACTATTTACCCTTCCTATAATGGCTTCTGTTTTTCTCTGACTACTATTAATTTTCCTTTTCTGACTTGGGCTTTTGCCACTGCTGTGAAGTATGGCCCTGGATGGGCCATGATAGATTCTTAGAACTCTATTCATTTCTTCACCAGGAATTCATCTCTTTAGTCTGGTTTGTACTTCACTTCCTTGATGGTCATGGATCAGATGGAGAAGCATGGCATTCTCTGGGTATTCCACTTCCCTAAATACTCACATATAGCCCTGATTAAGAAATGGAACAGCTTCTTAGCAGAGTAGTAACATAAATTGACTAGCCCTCCTGGATATCATTCATAGTTCCTCTATCTCCTCAAGGCCATTTTTCTTCTAAATAATAGGCCACTTGATGGTTTACGCTACATTTACTCTCATGTTTGCATAGGTATTGTGATATAGGGAAGAAAGGTAAATAATGTGATGCCACTGTCATTGCTTCATGTATACAGGCATGCTGAGAGTCCAGTCTAGGTAATTTCTCAAATTTCTGTCATGAACATACTGTATTAATAGTATAGGATCTGGGAAACAAACTGGGTACTAAGGTACATGCATATATTATTTACAAGTGTGAAACAAATTACTTAAAAGAAGTATTTAACTTAAACTTGCATAATCCAATATTTTAACTGCTTGGTTTATTTGAGCTGTTTAGGGAATATGAATAATAACAGATTTCTTCACACTATACATTCACTCATGTTGGGGATGCACTTCACTCATGGGCCCATAATATGACTCATTTTTGCACAGTACAATTAGGATATTTAGTATCTGGTAAGTTCACTAAGCAATTCAATAATTTCCAGAAAATCTGGACATTATTCATCTGAAAAGGAGATTCCAGTTGTACTATTAGTTGAGGATTAGGAGGGACTTCACTCTTAATGTCTGATATCTAGTGCTACTAATGGGTCTCTGTTGCAAGTACTCATCCACTCAAGGAAAAGGGAAAAGTTTCTTCTAGCGTCTTTTAGAATTGTAAGCCATAGAAAACCAAGAAAGTTATAGATCAATGTCTCCAATAAAAATCATTGCAAAGATATTGAATAAAATATTAGTGAGGAGGCTACAATATATCAAAAAGATTATACCCAACAATTATGCTAAATTTAACCAGGAATTCAGGTTTGGTTAAATATTAGGAAAATTATTAAATATACCAGTCCATATTAATAACAAAAATGATGACAATTGCATATCAGTAAATACAGAAAAAAGCTTTTGATAAAATATAACATCCCTTCACTTTGAAAAGTATAGAAATAATTGGAACTTTTATTCCATTTATTTCTAAGAAGTAGCACTATCCATAATGGAGAAATTATAGAAAGCTTTCTAATAAGAGTAGGGGTAAAGCAAGTATTCCATTGTTGCCACTATTATTTGACATAGAGCTAGGAATTATAGTTCTATATCAAATATGTATAAATAAAAAAAATGAAGGAATAAGTGTAGACAGAGAAAATACAAAGCTATTCCTTTTTATAGATGGCATGATGGTGTCTTTGGAGAACCCTAAAGATTTAACTTAAAACTAATTGAAATGATAACTTTAGCAAAGTAGCAGGATCTAAAATAAACACAAAAACTTCAGCTTTTCTAGATATTAGCAATAGAATTAAGTAGGAGAAGACAGAAAAAGACTACAGAATGTATTATATATTTGTGAATCTATTACTAAGGCACATTTAATAATTAAATAAATAGCACTAAAAGTATTCTTTCATACAAATACAAGCCTGAGTAAAGAAATATCAATTATTAATAGCTATGCTATGCTAATGTAATAAAATAGCAACACTACCTAAATAAATTTAGTTATTTAGTGTCATGCAATTTTAAAGGATTATTTTACGTAACTATAAAAATGATAACAAAATTCTTCAGGAGAAATAAAAGGTCAGAAATCTCAAGGAAAATAAAATTTTAAAGGGAAAAAGAAATGGCTCTAATAGTTTTAGATGTCAAACTATACTACAAAATAGTAATTATCAAAATTATTTGGACAAATTAAAAAGGTCAGTAGAACAATCAATCAGGTCAGCATACTGTGTGTTAGATAAAACATAAACTACTAGAATAAGGACTCACTGTTTGAAAATAACTTGGGGGAAACTGGAAAGCAGCATGGCAAAAGTTAGATTTAGACCCATGTCTCATCTTATATCCCTCAATACACACACACACACACACACACACACACACACACACACACATTTTGCATGATTGTACATATGTAACCTACATGGAATTGTTTATTCTCTCAGAGAGAGGGGAAATGAGAGAGGGAGGGAGAAAATTTGGAACTCAAAATTTAAAAAAAAATTGAATGTTAAAGATCTGATATCTGAGACATATAGGAAATTGATTCAAATATAGAAGAGCCATTCTTCATAGATAAATGGTCAAAGGATGTGAATAGGTAATTTTCACACACACACACACACACACACACACACACACACACACACACGAAAGGCTAGCTATCCACAGCTATATGACAGAAAGCTCCAAATCAGTAATAAGAGGAATGCAATTTAAAAGAATTCTGAGAGTCCATCTCACATTTATCAGATAGACAAAGATGACAAAAACAGAAAATGGTCATTGATAGGGGAGATATGGGAGAACAGGCATACTAATGTGTCGTTAGTAACACTTTAAACTGATCCAGGTATTCTAGAAAGTAATTTAGAAATATACCCTCACCCAGTCACTAAACTATTAATATCCTTAATCTGAATGACTCTACTACTAGACTTATACCACAATGAGCTCAAAGACAGAGGGAAATGACCTCTACATAAACAAATATTTACAACACTTCTTGTTTTAGCAAAGAACTAGAAATTAAGGGAGTACCTATCAATTAGAAAATGGCTGCACAAATTATGATATATGAATATAATGAAATATTATTATACTATAAAAATAATGAAAGAATGGATTCAGAGAAATATATATGTATGGATGACTTGATGCAGCAGGAAAGGAGCAGAACCTGGTGAATAATTTGTGCAGCAACTATTGCAAAGAAAAACAATTTTGAAAGATTTAAAAATTATGATCAATGAAATGATCCACCAAAGTTTAGCATACTGATGAAGCATGCTCCTCACCTCTTGACAGAGAGATGATATATACTAGATGCAGGGTTAGATCTACATTCTTGGACATGACACACTTACATTTGTTTTATGACTATGTTTTATTTGTCACAAGGAGACAAAAAATAATTTTTGGGGAGAGAACAATGACTTGTGATGCAACAAAAGAAAAGGAAAAGAGGGTAATTGAAGCAACTAAAACTACAGAAAAGAGCAGAAGGATGTTTAAAGGGAGATACAAAGCAGGATACCTTTGAAACTAACATATTGAATGTATTTTATACTTTTTTAAAACATATCATATATAATATAAAATAAAGTTGAGATTCGTGATTTCATATGCAGATCTCTTTTTCTGTCCTTTATACATAGAAATATTTGTTAGTTGAGATTTTATCCAGTTCAGAACAAAAATATTTTTTAAAATACAGAGTAGAGTTAAAAAGAAAGGACATTTTAAACATTAAAATTATGTATTTATTATTCTTATCTTAATTGCTGGACTAGCAGAAGCATAAGTTCAAGGAAGGACTACAGGAACAAGCACATAATGTACTTACCTTGCATGTGGTAGCGTCCTTCCATCAAAGTTATCTCAATAACCCACAGCTTTGAGGACAGTGGAAGCATTTCGTGGATGAGGGATGATATAAAGGGAAGCATCTCAGTGGGGAGAGAAGCACCCAATCTGGCATAATAAAAAAAGACTAAACTTTGAGGAATCAGGCTGAACTGTTAAAAGTCTCAACTCCCTAGCAATCTTAATATTTTGGCTTCCTAATCTCCTATGGAGCCCTTTCGTTCATTCTGTATTCACTAATGAGCAATATGTTCCCCTATCCATCTCAGCTCCTTTGATCTCAGGGTTCTAAAGACACATTGGAAAACAACTCAGCCTGGCTTTTCAGGATTAGAATTATGCCTGCTCTTCTCTCAACTTTCACTGCCTGCTTTGCCTGCTGAGTTTTCTTTATTAGAAATCCTTTCCAGTTTCCTCTCACCTGGAAATTTGGAAAGTTTCAGAATCCTCAGTTGAGAATTATGACCAGTTGTAAAAATTTTAACCTAAAAATTGTGGCCAAAGAGAAAACCAAGAGGTTGATCAGAAAATAATATTTAAAACCTCATATTTGTATACCATTCTGAGATTTGGTGTGTTCCATACCATCTCCTTATGAGGTAGGTCATGTGATTAAAATTAACCTCGTTTTATAGATGAGAAGACTGAAGGAAGAAATAAGCATTTATATAATAGATATCAGGTGCTATTCTAAGTTCTTTTTACATATATATCTTCACAATAACTTTTTGTGGTTGTTGCTGTTATCATCCCCATTTTACAGTTGAGGAAACTGAGGCAAATAGAGGCTAAATTACTTGCCTGGGATTATATAGCCGTGTAAGTGTCTCAGTCTGAATTTGGACTCAGGTCTTTTGATTCTTGGCTAAGCACTCTATTCACTGTGCCGTCAGCTGCTTCAGAGATTGAGGAAAAGAAATCCCAGAAATATTTAGTGAGTTGCCAATTTCAATCAGCCGTGGTCACACAGCTCGTAATTGTTGGGCCGATGACCCCTGAATCCAAATAAGGTACAAACTGCTTCCTAAAGTGAGGACAGCCAGAAGATGTTCTCACAAACCAAATTTGGGTCATTCCAGGGATGAGTTAACAATAACTGATGGAGAAGGAATGCAGATCATAAATCAAAAAATAAAATAAAATCCAAAGTTTAACTATGGGTGTTTTAAACAAATGTAGGGCTAGGACCTTGAGGAATTAGGAACACTGAGAACTAGCTAAAGATACAGATAACTAAGAGAAGGCACTGCAGAATCTGTAGGATTTGTTTGCTTTCCGAGCTTCAGTCTGACTTTGTTTTTTTAACTCTCTTGGCTTATCCATTCTGACGCTGGCTGGCTCTGTCCATGACACAAATATGGTTAAGAATTCTGACTTCAAATTGAGCTATAACCATTACTCAGCACTCTTAATATATTTCAAGGGATCCGTTAACTTGGATGGGAAAAATATTTTGATAACTGTATTTTAATATAATTGATTTCCCTTGCAATCCTATATATTTTATTTTATTCATTTCAAAAAAATCATTCTGAGGAGTCCATAGACTTTACCACACTGACAAAAAGAGTCTGTGACACATAAATGGTTAAAAATCCCTATTCTAGGTTCATCTAGATCTGTGACTTACCGCTCTTTGGGTCTGATCAATAAACCAGATCCAAAGCTATATAATTGTGCTATTATCCAATCCACATAATTTCTATCTTATCAAGAAGGGATATCATAAGAAACCTTTTCAAGTGCTTTATAAAATCCACGTATGATAGGATAATAACTGACAATTATATGCACTCTAAGATTTGCCAAATACTTCACGTACTTTCATGTGACACTTTTAATAGACCTATGATGTAGGTGTTAAAAGTGTTACTATCCCAGTTTCACAGATGTGGATATTCTGGGGACTATTATCTTATAAATGAGGAAGCTGAAATTCAGAGAAGTTAAATGACTTACTCATGGTCAACTAGTAGACGATGGAAATGCAGACCTGGCTCTTCCTAACTTCATGTCCACAACTCTCTCCACTCCACTCCTACTCTAGTAACTCTTTCAAAAAAGTAAATGAGTTTCCTTTAGCGTGACTTGTTCTTACTGAATCTATAAAGGCTTATAGTGATCCTTCCCATTCTAAGTACTCAAAAATCAACTATTTAAGAATCCTTTCAAGTACTTTACCCAAAATCAAAGGTGGGCTCATTACTTTGTAGTTGGAAGAACTTTCTTTCCTTTTTTGGAAAATGAGGAAATGTTTGAAAATGTTTGCCCAGCTCCAGTCCTGTGGCCCCTCTTTCATTCTTTATAATTTCTCCATTTCTCCTATCTGCCAACTTTTTTTTCCAGTGCTAAAATTGTCTAAAGCTGTGTGTGTGTATGTGTGTGTGTGTGTGTGTGTGTGTGTGTGTGTGTGTGTGTGTGTGAATCCATCTACTTTGCTAAATTTGAAAATCTTGCTTAGTGTTTGTATACTTGTTCTGAAAAGAAACAGTCTGGGGAAAGAAATTTGACCTCCCAAAGGAGAGAAAAGATTTTGCTTAAATTTAGGGTCTAAGCTCTCTCCATAGCTGTTTCCTGATAACTGTTGTACTATGACTCAAAAACACCCAGTCAATCTTTAAAACTGGAAATCTTGGATAAAATGATCATCAAAACATTACTCCTTATTTGTGTTTATTTAAATAAAAAACAGATTTATAATATTTTTTTGTGGCAAGATGAAAAAGTTGAGAAAAATACACAGATAATTGCAGCTTAGAATGTGAATGGAATAAATTTACTCATAAAATAGAAATGGTTATCAGATTAAAAATTTGAATTCAACAATATGTTGCTTTCAGGAAACATTATAAGAATGAGAAATGCATGCAAAAAATATAATAAAGGGCAGGAATAGAATTTTTTATGCAAAAAAAGTAAGGATAGTCATCATGATCTCAGACAAAGTTAAAATAGATTTAATCAAAAGTGAAAAATAGAGAAACTACATTATGTGTCAGAAATACTATGCAGTATTGCTTTAGACCATTTAAAATACCTATCTAGTATAAAATCCTGAGAGTATACCTGCCAAAATGCACATAGGAACTACATGGACATAAACCTAAAACACTTTTTATGCAAATAAACTCAAATCTAAATAATCGAAGTAATATTTATTGTTGATGGTTAGGGAAAGCCAATATAATTTTTAAAATGGCAATTTTACCTAACCTATTTATTTGATATCATACCAATTAAATTCTAAAAAATTATTTTACTAAGTTAGAAAATATAACAACAAAGTTCCTTTGGAAGTGCAAAAACTCAGGAATTTCAACAAAACCAGGACAAAAGATATAAAGGAAGTAGATTCAACAATATGAGACCTTGAACTGTATTATAAGGGACAGTATTGTTGAAATGTTAAAAGAATAATTTTGACTATTTTAAGTTAAAAAATTCTTCTATAAATAAAACCAAAGTAGCTAGAATAGAAGGAATGCAGAAAATTGGGAAAAGCTTTCATAGACAATCTTTCAGGCAGGATGTGATTGGGTTGGAATATTACTAAGCTGGTTGATTTAGAAAAACATGAAAATACTTGGATCTGTGAAGGAGGATGCTATCAACCTTCAGAGAAACAGATGGCAGGTGGAAATAAGCATAGTACAGTCTTACATATATGTATATGAGTAATTGGAAATCAAAAATGACAAATAGAGAGGAGAAATAACATTGACACCAATTGTAATCATTTGATATAGAAATCTAACATAAGTTAATTCTAAAAAATTGCAGAGCCTCCTATAATTATGAAAAGGAGTTAGATCTTATCATTAACACAGTAAAGTTCAAGGAGGTGAAGAATAACTATTGCCCATATTTCAACATGTATTTCAATGGACAACCCATCATTGTATATATCTGGATCAGACAGTATAGGTCAATAAATTAGCATAGAGTTGAACAAGAGGAAGAGATCAAGCTAGCTTGCTTTTGGGAAATTACAAAATGACTTCAAAAAGAGAGGCAAGGAATACAACAGTCTACCCAGACTTAAAAGGAAGGTCACATAAAGGACAAAGGTGGTGGATGAATCGTATAACAAATGAAAATTTCTGAATAATGGGAGTAAAAGATGTTATTATGGAATTGTATGCTAAGGGAGGGGCTGGTCATGGGGCACTGGATAGAGATGAGAGGTAGATAACTTGAGTGTTCCCTTAGTACCCTTGTGATATCAGGAGAAATTTAAGAAGACTCCTAACACCTCCCCTTTTGGTGAATTCATGAGAGAACCTGACCAAAAAAGGCACAGGATGGACAGATTGGGATGATTTGTGACCTGCCTCATTGGAGGGAACACCTAAATCAATGAGATCAGATCCATTTCAATATACTATTGATGGAATTATCATTGAACATTTGTTTAAACTTTATAATGTGCAAAATATTGATCAGAACAAAGGAAGGCAGTCCTTTCTGGTCAGTTGATGATAGAGGCATCTGAAATTGCTTTCCTCATGTAGCATTACCAACTGGTAATTTATCTATAATTCCTCTAGAAAAAAACATTTTAATGGGCATATACCTCCAAGATGGAAGGTCACTGAGTTCAACCCTTTCCTAATCAGAGGTTCCCTTGATGACATCTATAGCATTTGGATTCTGCTTGGAAAACTCCAGTGATAGGGAATTCACCATCTTTCAAAGCAGTCTGTTCTACTTTTGGACAGCTCTGATTTTTAGGATATTGAGACAACTTAGCCCAGTGGGTAGAGTATTGACCTCAGATGTAGTGAGGAAAATCTGAGTTCAAGTCCAACTTTGGACTCATATTGACTGTGCGACCCTGGGTAAGCTGCTCATCCATTCATTGTCCAAGGCATTTCTCTAAGACTAAATTGCAAGAGGAAGAAATGATTGCATTAGGAAAGTTTTCTCTCTGGGAGTTCTCTACATCAGTAAAATCACAGGTCCAATTCATAATAAACAGACAGACAAATAAATAAATAGCAGAAATATGTTAGATGAATCTATTGATTAGCAATAGAGATAACACTAAGCCTGCTTTCAGAAATCTTATGTTTGAAGCCTGGCTCTAACAACTGCTAACCATCATACCAAGATAATAAAGCCTACATTTACTTGTTGGGAACACTTTAGAGACTTTAAAAATCATTAAAAAATGGATTATCATTATTTTCAGTAGAGATATAAAATTCTAACTGGCTGTTATAAATTGTGTTGTCTTGGGAACCACCTTTTATTTTTTTTTAAAGTTAAATTTAATTTTATTTTCAAACAAAGATCAACTTTTTTTCCCTCCTACTTTGCCCCTTGCCTGTCTTAGAAAGCAAGAAAATAAAATCTCTGTTACAAGCATGCATAGTCAAGCATGTTTTTTTATTTATTTAGTTTTGAAGGCAATTGGGGTTAAATGACTTACCCAGGATCACACATCTAGTAGGTACCTGAGGCTGAATTTGAATTCAGGTTCTCCTGACTTTAGGGTCAATGCTCTATCCCCTGCACCACTTACTTGCCCCAAGCAAGTCTTTTAAAATAGTTTAGAAGCTTAAAGGTCTGATACTTTGAGGCATCTTTAAAACTCTGTGCCTCATTATTATAATATATATATTTTTTGTCTTTGTTTAGGCTTAGAATGCTTCTGACCTCTCTTTCTGCTGAATCCATTATTTTTCAACTCTTGGTCATGAATAATGAGTTTGGTGGTCATTATTTCTGCAGTGCTAGTACTCCTGTCCTTGGTACTATAGAAACGGCATTATAGAGCTACCCTCCCCTTTATGGAATTAGTATGTTACTGAAAAGATGCCTGGTAAGGCAGACTTCTGCAAACTGGATCATATTGGCTTCTATCTAAGAAGTGAGTTATGTATGAAGAGATAGTAAGTGAAACAGAGGGAAGAAGAGGTCAGAGCAATGGTTGGAAGTTGCAGAGGCATAATTTAACTTGATGAAATGGATAAATTGGCTAACTATTGGAGCTTGACAGAAATAGACTGCCTTCCACCTTACCAATGAGCTGAGGAGTCAACTTGAATCAGTAAGAGGAAAGCTGTGTTTAGATTCAAAGGGCCTGAATTCGATTTCCGCCTCTACCTCTTACTAGCTGGGTGACTTTTAGTCAGTAATTTAACATCCCTAGTTCCCTGTTTTGTTATCTCTAAAATGATAAGTTAGACTAGATGACAGCTAAAGTTCCTATCAGCTCCAAATCTATGATCTTAAGAGGTTTTTGCCATTTGGGTCTTTGAACACTGATGGTAGAGGAAGTACCTACTCGGATTCACATTGAGCTGGATGACTTTTGAGGTCCCTTTTAAACCTCTGGTTTAATAATTTGATATTCACATTTCTTTGGATTAGAAAGGCTCTGAAAATGATTTTTTGGTTTAATATTGACATAAGAGAAAGCATTTTCATTACTATTAGCATCAAAAGGATCATTTTATTGGATTATTAATTATTGATAGTGATATGAAATCATTGAATAATTATATTGTTTTAATAATTATAATAAATTATATTAAATAATCTTATTTAATTATTAAACTTATTAAAATTGTTTTATTTATTATTAATATAACTAATAAGAGGGTATTAGTTTGGAGGAAAGTAATTTTTGTTTACATAGGACTAGCAAGTCACCTTTGATTTTATGGGCACATTTGAAAAACAAAGGGTTACACTAAATTATAAAAAGCATGACTCTGCAGTAAGAAGGCATGAGTTCAAATCTTGCTTTTGATACTACTGCTTTGATCTGGGACAAGAAACTTAACCTCCCTGGGCCTCAGTTTCCTCAGCTGTAAAATGAGGACATTGAACTATATGACTTCTGAGGTGCTTCCAGTTCTATATCTATGATCCTTCTAGATTTTATATCTAGGAATTTATTAAAATTAGGTCTCATTTGGACCATCTGTGAAAAATAAATTCTATAGTCTGAGACATTTCAATTAATTTGAGGAATTAATTTATAGTTTTCAGTATTTATTTTTTTAGTCTATGTATATGTACATATGTATATGTATG
>JAQQSK010014914.1:0-10963 GCA_028658325.1 Potorous gilbertii | reverse complement strand
CTTTAACTTCTTCCCCTAAAATTTGCCTGTTCATATCCTGTTATCAATTGAGGAATGACTTGTATGGTTATATAGTTGAGTCAGTTCTCTATGTATTCTAGAAATGAGGCCTTTATCCCCAAGTTTAGCCGTAAAATTTTTTCCTCAATTTACTATATCCCTCTGAATTTTGGATGCATTGAGTTTGGTTGTGCAAAAACTTTTCAGTTTAAAGTAATCAAAATTATCCATCTTGCATTTCATAATGCTTTCTAATATTTCTTTAGAAAAAAATTCTTTCCCTCTCCATAAATCTGATAAATACACTATTCCTTACTTCTCCAGTTTATTCTGAATTTTTCTTAATTACCTTTGATATTATTTTCACATCATAAATTATAGAGTTGATATTTGGGGCACCAGCTTGCCCCAGTTGGTGATGCTGCTTTGTTCCAAAAGTACTGTTGCAGATTTGCTTTGGAGCACAACTGACTAAACTCCATCAACTTTTGGGAAATGGAAGTCCAAAGTGGTTAAGGATCTTACAAGTTGTTAGTGATGGAGCTGAGATTCAAACCTTGATGTTCCACCATATAGTCCAGTCCTTTTCGTATTTTCCCACTCAGCTGTTCTTTTATAACTTGTCAACTATGAGCATAAGACTGAGGATTTAAACCTGGAAGAGTCCTCATTATCTCTCTAGTCCAGTTTCCTCATCATATAGATGAGAGAGTCTGGCAAAATTCAGTGACTGACCTAAGGTCATGCAGATAGTTTGGTCAGTCAGTTCCAACTCTTTGTAACCCCATTTTGAGTTTTCTTGGCAAAGATGCTGGAGTGCATTTTCTTTTCCACTCATCTTGCAGATGAGAAAACTGAGGAAAACAGGGCTAAGTGACTTGCCTAGGGTCACTAGGCAGCTAATAAATGTCTGAAGATGGATTTGAACTTAAAGTCTTCCTGACTCTAGACTATACTTTAACCACTGTGCCATCTAACTCCACCCCTCCCTCCCCCTGGAGTTCTCTATATCAATAAAAGTCATAGGACCTATCTTAATCCTGTGTACAAACTGGTTTAAGCAATAACAAAGAAACAAAAAAAAAAGAGGTTGAATTCAATTAAAAACAAAACTTAGAAGTTACACCTCCTTCCATAAATGTCAAATTAAGAGGGTTTTTTTTTCTTTTATTGAGGACATTCTTTAATATAATTAGTCTATGATTCTTTTTTATTTTAGGGAAATAAAATAAATATCTGTTCACTCATTCATTTATTTGTTTGTTTATTTTTAGTTTTCAACATTCATTTCCACAAGATTTTGAGTTCTAAATTTTCTCCCTATCTCTCCCCTCCCCCCACTGGAAAACAGCATACATTCTGATTACCCCTTACCCCAATCTGCCCTGCTTTCCATCACACCCCTCTCTTCTCTTTTCCCCATCCCCTTTATTTTCATGTAGGACAAGATAGATTCCTCATTGCCTGTGTATCTTATTTCCAAGGTGCTTGTAAAACAAGTTTTAACATTCGTTTTCAAAACTTTTGAGTTCCAACTCCTCTCCCTTCCTCCCTCCCCACCCATCCCCATTGAGGAGGTAAGTAATTCAATATATGTTATACATGAGTAGTTATGCAAACGACTTCCATAGAAGTCATGTTGTGAAAGGCTAACTATATTTCCCTCCATCTTATCCTGCCTCCCATTTATTCTATTCTCTTTTGACCTTATCCTTCCTCTAAAGTGTTTACTTCTAATTGTCCCCTGCTCCTATTTGCCTCACCTTCTATCATCCCCCACCCCACTTATTCCCTTTTCCCTTCCTTTACCGTAGCGTAATATATAGATTTTCATAGCAAATTGAATATGCATGTTATTCTCTCCTTAAGACAAATGTGATGAGAGTAAAGTTCACTTTTTCCCCTCTCACCTCCCCACTCTTCCCATCCATTGAAAAAGCTTTTTCTTGCCACTTTTATGTGAGAGACAATTTATGCCATTCTATTTCTCCTTTCTCCTCCCACTACATTCCTCTCTCTCATCCCATAATTTTATTTTTTGAGATATCATCCCTTCCTATTCAACTCACCCTATCTATATGGATATAATCCCTCAAACTACCCAAATACTGAGAAAAGGCTCAAGAGTTACAAATATTACCTTTCCATGTAGGAATATAAATAGTTCAACTTGTAAGTCTCTTATGATTTGTATTTTTTGTTTAACTTTTCATGCTTCTCTTGATTCTTGTGTTTGGAAATCAAAATTTCTATTCAGCTCTGATCTTTCCATCAAGAATGCTTGAAAGTCCTCTATTTCATTGAATGACCATTTGTTTTCCTGAAATATTATATCCTCAGTTTTGCTGGGTAGGTTATTCTTGGTTTTAATCCTAACTCGTTTGACTTCTGGATTATCATATTCCAAGCCCTTTGATGCTTTAATGTAGAAGCTGCTAGATCTTGTGTTATCCTGATTGTATTTCCACAATATCCTGATTGTATTTCCACTATACTCAAATTGTTTCTTTCTGACTGCTTGCTATGTCCTCTCCTTGTCCTGGGAACTCTGGAATTTGGCTACAATATTTCTAGGAGTTTTTCTTTTTGGATTTCCTTCAGGAGGCAATCAGTGGATTCTTTCAATATTTATTTTACCCTCCAGTGCTAAAATATCAGGGTAGTTTTCCTTGAAAATTTCTTGAAAAATTATGGCTAGCCTCTTTGTTTTTTGAGCAGGGCTTTCAGGTAGTTCCATAATTTTTAAATTGTCTCTCACTGTGTGCTATTTTTTTCATTCCTTTGGTTTTGTTTTATGATTTCTTGATTTTTCATAAAGTCATTAGCTTCCATCTGCTCCATTATAATCTTTAAGGAATGATTTTCTTCAGTGAGCTTTGGGACCTCTTTTTCTATCTGCCAGTTCTGCTTTTTAGGGCATTCTTCTCTTTACTGGCTTTTTGGATCTCTTTTTGTCATTTAGGTTCGTCTGTTTTTTAGAGTATTATTTTCTTCAGCATATTTTTGGTTCTCCTTTGGCAAGAAGTTGACTTGTTTTCCATAATTTTCTTGTATTGCTCTCATTTCTCTTCCCAATCTTTGCTCTATTTCTCTTACTTGATTTTCAAAATCCATTTTGAGCTCTTCCATGGCCTGAGAGCAATTCATATTTTTCTTGGATGCTTTGGATGGAGGAGCTTTGACTTTGTTTTCTTTTGTTTGCATGCTTTGGTCTTCCTTGTCACCAAAGTAAGATTCTGTAGTCTGATTCTTTTTCCATTTTTTGTTTATTTCTCCAGCCATTTACTTGACTTTTGGGCTCTTTGTTTAAGGTAGATCTCTGCTTCCAGTGGGGTTGGGGGGGGTATACTGTCAGCCATTCCATTCACTTACTATCTGTGGGCCTAGAGCTCCAGACACAGCTGCTGCTGCTGCCCCTGCTTCTACTGTGGGTTCCTCACCTCATTCCCTGTCTGCTGCCCTGGGGCTGTGGGGCAGCAGACAGGGAATGAGGTGAGGAACCCACAGTAGAAGGAACCCATTCTCCCATACAAGTCTCAAAGGCTTTTTCCATTGACCTTCAAATTTGTCCTTGGCATTTTGGGGTCATGAAGTCTGGAGACCACCACAGATGCCCAAGGTTCAGTCACCCCAAGGCCTGTTTAGGTCCCCTCTGTGATGGTACTGCACACATTGGACTGTGCCCTGCCCACAGCATGTGGCCATAGACATTTCCCAGCGACCTTCCGGGCTGTCTTGGGCTGGAGATGTGCTTCACTCTGTCATTCTGTGGGTCCTGCAGCTCCAGAATTTTTTTAGAGTCATTTTTTACAGCTATTTGGCTGGGCTTGGGGGCAGAGCTCTAGAAAGTCTGGGCTGTTACTCTGCCATCTTTTTTCTACCCCCATAAAACCCAATTTTTAAACAGGTTTAAATGTAATGAAATAACCTTGAAAGGCCTGGATGAGGAGTGTAAGGAGAGAGGTTAACAAGGTTATGCAGCTGGTACAGTAACCTAGGCTCAAGAAATAATAACATTATCAGCAACAATAGCAGCAGTAGTAGCAAACATTGATATAGCATGCTAAGATTTGCAGAGCATTTATATTTATATTATACATGATCTTCTTTGATTTTTAGCTGGAGATTTGTTTGCTATGACTCCCATTTTATAAATAAGGAAATTGAGGTGCAGAGAGGTGTGAAGGAAGTTCATATGAAGGCTTAAGGTAATAGAGAAATCAAGAGAAGACTGACGAAATTGACCTAGCCCTTGATGTTGGGCAGATAGAAGACAAGGGTTGGCCTTTGTAGTTCTTGAGAGCTGGACATTTTGGGGCTTTTGCTGGGTAGTGAGGGCTACCTGTTGATTTTCTGGGTATCAGGGTAAGCTTTTACTCTCTGTCTCCATTTTTTCATCTGTAAAATGGGTAGGCATGCCTAGATGCAGCAACGTGGTAGAGTACATAGAACACTGGGCCTAGAATTAGAAAGATCTGGCTTCAAATCTAACTGCAGACACTTACTAGCTGGGTGTCCCTGGGCAAGTCATTTACCCTCTGCCTGTTTCAATTTCCTTCTCTCTAAAACGGTGATAATAAAGCACTTTCAGGGTTGTTGTAAGATTACAATGAGATTCATATTCATGAAGCATTTTGCAAACCTTAGAGTGCTATTTTTGTAAATGCTACCAATTATTACAAGATGGTGATGCCTGACAGTTATTAGAAGAAACATTTCGAGATCTTTGTATTGTAATAAACTTTTGACATTTTCAATAGCGACCTGCTTTTTAATCTTTGAAAACGTAACTGAGAGAACCAAAGATTTTGATTTGCTTTCCTAGGTAAAAAAAAAAAATGTGATCATTAATGATTGTAACAGGGGCAGTTAAGTGACAGTGGATAGAGTTACAGGCATGGAATCAGGAAGAGCTGAGTTCATATCTGGACTCAGATACTTAATAGCTGTGTGACCCTGGGCAAGTCACTTAACCCTGTTTGCCTCAATTTCCTCATCTGTCAAATGATTTGGAGAAGGAAATGATAAACCATTCCAGTATCTTTGCCAAGAAAATCTCAAATTAAGTCACAGAGAGTAGAACATGCCTGAAACAACTCAGCAATAAACCAACCAGTAGTGATAAAAAGTTTTTATCAAAAGCATTTAATCCAGTCCTGATCATTTTCTTAAGGTTCCTACTTAAAAAAACCCGAAAAGCTAACAGTACAATCTAAAGACACTACAATAACCTACTCAAAATATTCTTGTAAAACTTAACTCCAACCACAAAACCAATCTGTCTCCATTTTAATTCTTATGGAGAGCACATCCTAAAATCAATGTATTACTGTAATCACAGTAATAAATGGAATACAATATCACTTTTATTATGTTCCAGTACTTAAAACATTCCTCATGTGCAGAGCCAGAATAATTAAAGATAGGGAAAGATCTGTTAGGAAATTTTTTTTTTAATTTATAATGAAAAGATGGCAGAAGCAAGGGAAAGGAGAATTAAATTCGTTTTTATGTTAGAAGCCAAAGCCATCACTTTTATTCTTAGACTCTAAGTCCTGAAGATCTTTAAATAAAGACTTTTCTGACAGTTCCTTCCCCTTATTCAGGCACAGAAGAAGTGCTTATTTAAGCCTTTTGTCATCTTATGAATGAACACAGGGGGCCTTACTGTCCCTAACTTTCCTCTTGTCTTGGCAAATGTTCCTCTCACCCTTCTTACCCCTTCCTGACTTTCCCTCTCAACCCCACATCTAAAGGTTCTGAACACTTTCAGAAAAAAACAACATCAAAAATAAGAATCCAAAGAGATAAATACAAACTGTACTCAATCCTGCCACAATATGGTTAAATTGTCCAGTTACTGGAGCCTTTGAAAGCTGAATTCACTTTCTTTGCACTAGGCAGGAAGGAAGCCCCTGAGTGGCTATGATCTCAGCTACATGTTTCCTCTCTGAACAGAACACAGGCAGGTAGATCATAGATTTCAGGCTCTGTAGCACTGAATACCTATCTTGAGGTCATGTGCTTGATTTTTCTGTTGGAGGAAACTCTGCTGGAGTCAAGTGTTGGGGGGAGGAGGGTGATTTGCCAAGCTGCAATGGAGGTAGGGTCAGCTTAGCTCTGTGCCAAATTTAACGGGCGTTGGCAGCAATTCTAGTCCTTCAACATTATGAAAAGCAATCAGCATGTTTTGTTAAGCCCTTACTGTGTTCCAGACAGAGTGCTAGGCGCTGGGGCTACAAACACAATGAAGGAAATAACCCCTACTCAAAATGACCTTACATTCTATTGGGGAAGACAACAAGTATTTAGAAAAACAATGTCTAGAATAAATAGAGAGTGTCCCAAAAGTCTTGGTGAAGATTTTTTTTCAAGACAGACTGTATAAAGTTGACACAGACTTTTGTACCTAGTTAGCAAGAATAATTAGGTAAAATGAGAAACTACCAGATGATCACCTGGGCTGAGCTCCTCCCACCTTCCCTCCTACCCTTTCAACTCAGGATATACATTATATCCTTTGCCCGGGCACAGAAATTTCTAGATATGACTGGTGATTGGGACCAATGAGAACCTTTGAAGAGCTCTACTATATCCGACATTTACAACCTTTTACCTGACATTTTCAGTGCATAGTTTATGATCTCTGTCATACCAATCTGAGTCAAAAAGCTGAGGCAAATGATGAGACAAAACTCTTATAATCTAAAAGTTCTGTCTACATAATTTCTAAGGAAATTCGTTGAAAGGACTATGTGTGTGTGTGTGTGTGTGTGTGTGTGTGTGTGTGTGTGTGTGTGTGTGTATTATGCATATATATATATATATATATATACACATGCTGTTTGGTTGTTAACCTTCATTTGCAAAGAGGACCCAAATGACATCATCATGATAAAGTGAGGTTTCAGTGTGTCTGACTGTGGCTGATCAGACCAATACGGGCTCAGAACGCTCTACCACAGCTTGGGCACAGATTGCCCTTATGAGTTTTTGAGGTGGATATTCCAAATTTGTGCATCCTATGTTTTCTTTGTGCTGTCTCAATTCTGCTTTGCTCATTGAGTACAGCACCCTTTCAGATGAGGGCATGCCCCGCTGAGTGGTCCTGTGCCAGTGTTTCCCATGTTGCACAGTCAAATCCAAAGTTCTTGAGAGAGACCTTGAGAGTGTTCTTGTATTGCTTCTTCTGACCACCATGTGATCGCCTGCAAGTTCTCCATAAAATAATCTTTTTGGTAAGCGTATATTTTGCATTTGAACAATGTGGCCAGTCCATCAGAGTTGCGCTCTCTGAAGCATAGTTTGAATGCTTGGCAGTTCAGCTTGAGTAAGAATTTCAGTATCTGGTACCTCATCCTGCCATACATACGTATATATAATACAAACACATGCATATAAACATACACATATCATGCACACACATATATGCACACATGCAAACAACATACATACATATACATACATGTATATATAAACACATGCATATATAGAAATATTTCAATTTTGATTAACCTTCCAGAGGCTAAAGAAGGATATGAATATTGCATGAATAACAATAGCCATTCTACTTAGCATTTACGTGACACTTTCTCTTTCCAGGATAATTTACAATCATTTATTAGTTATTCTGAAAAACTTCATCTCTTTCCTTCTTCCTTCCCTCCCATTCTCATTCAAAGAGGATACTAGTATTATTTCCATAAGGAAATATATTTCTTTACCAGTGGGAAATCTTTGGCGTGGAATAAAGCATGGTAGGATAGCCAGTACTATTGGTGAGACTTTAGCCAAGTTACTTTTGATGCCTCTGAGCTGAAGGTTCTTCATCTGAAAAATGAGAGGGTTGGACCAGATGACATAATCCTATGCCTAGTCACTACACTTTATAGCTTTTGCTTCTGCAAGAAGTAAATTCTGTCATGTTAAAAGAAACCAGGATAACTGTATCATGTGGACCCCTAATCAAGAAGCTTCCTGGACCTAACACTAGTTCTAGCAGATTTTTCTTCAAAAATTCCCAAAGTCAACCCCACCAGTTTTGATTATTAAAGCTGATAAGATTATCTCCTTTTTCACCCACACTCGGCACAAGTGCTATGCCTTTTAATAAATTTTGCTCCATTCAAATAGCCTGCTAATGGTTCCCAGAAAGACGAGTCTGCTTTCCTCTTTCTAGTATGTCTAAATAAAACATATGAACAACTGAGGGAAGCCCAGATACTTAAAAGGCCATCACTGGGGGGGGGGGGGAGAGAGAGAGAGAGACTGATTGTTTACTGGAGTCTGATTTGATGAATTTCTTTGACAATTTCCAGTATTTGCTCTACACCTCTCATCGTAGGGTCAAACCTTCATAGGAAGAAATTGCACTAGACAGATTTTTTTTTGTAGTTAATACCATAGGGCATACTTAGATTAGCCCAGGGGCCATAGCAGTTCTTTTCCTCATTGACTTATCAATCAAAAAAATATTTACTAAGATCCTATTACATACAAGGTACTGGGAATGGGAAGTGAACAAACGATTATTACACACCTACTATGTGCCAGGCTAAATGCTTTACACATATTATTTTACTTGATTCTCACGATGACCTTGGGATATAGGTGCTATCCTTATCCTCAGTTTATAATTGAGGAAACTGAGGCAGGCAACAGTTAAGTGACTTGCCCAGGGTCATCTGCCCAGTAAGTATCTATGGCTAGATTTGAAGTCGGGTCTTCCTGAGTCTAGGCTCGGCATTCTATCCACTACACTACTTAGCTGCCCTGGCTGTGGGTACAAGTAAAAAGAATGAAGCCATTTCTCCTTGCAAAATGCTTACTTTCTAATGGTCTCACCAACATTTTTATTAATTACTTGTGTCTTATATTTTGTCTGTACCAGGGGTGGGGAACCTGCGGCCTCGGGGCACATGTGACCTTCTAGGTCCTCAAGTACTGTCTCATGTGCCTTGAGGCCACATATTCCCACCTCTGGTATAGACAAATATATATTTTCTAACTAGCTTTTATTCTCTGGTCCCATTTTTTTCCTTTTGCTATATTATACTTTTCTCCCCAGGGAGCTATAAGAGGGTACAAATAACATGGGAGGGGGGATTACTAATTATTCACTTCTGTGATGAGGAATTATGCAAAAACCTATGGATATCTAAGCTGATTCTGAGAAACCTCATAGGAATTTGTTGAGGTTTGGGGGCAGGGTGGTCCAGGTGGGTCCAAATATGTCAATGTTTGAGGTGAAATGATTAGAATTGAACAGAATTTTTAAAACGTTCTCAATGAGGTAGTGTGGCACCATGGTCAGAGCTCTAGATCTGGAGTTTAGGGACCAGAGTTAAAATCCTGGTTCTACAATTATTTATCCTTGTTGGGCTTTAGTTAACTCTTTTGTATAATGGGAGGTAATGACTTCCAAAGGGCTCTTGTTTAAAATCTATATTCTTAAGACAACTGCACTTCAAAGGATTTGTTATAGGATGGTTTCACTATTTTCTTAAAACTTTCCATCATCCTTATCCCCACAGAGTTCATCTAGCTTTTATAAAGCCCAGGAGAGTTGTTTAGTGCATTTCTCTAAGGCTTTGCAGAAGTGCTCCCCTCCTCTACTTCTCAAAGGAGGGAGAAAGTTGAGATTGAATGTTTACTTTTCACGCTTGTTTCAGGGAAATAGCTTCAGATTCCCACCTCCGGTTGCCTGGGCAGCTAGTAACCTATTCTCCAACCTTTTAGGGGTCATGTGATTGCCCTCTGGAAATTCTCCAAAGACTTCCATGCAAAACCTCCCAGAGGCTAAAGAAGGGTATAAATATTGCATGAATAACAATTCTACTTAGCATTTATATAACACTTTCTCTTTCCAGGGTGCTTTACAATCATTAATTAGTTATTCTGCAAAACTCCTCTCTCCCTCTGTTTTCCCACCCATCCTCATTCAAAAAGGATATTAGTATTATTCCCATAAGGAGAAGAACCTTGGGTTGAAATGCACTGGAATACAAAGATGTATAGGGCTTAAATTAGGTGGGATGCAGAAGTTAGAGCTGTAACTAGTCAGGTGATGTGGTTTGCTCTTAGGGAGCTTCCTGTCCTCACTTTCTCACTTGTCCTTGGACTGCTATACCCTGATTCCTCTCTTAGGACTCTTCTTCCTCCTCCTCACCTCTCCTCCTTCCTGAGAATCTGGGACTATTTGATGTACTACGGGGTTTGATGTTAGACAACTTGAGAGACAGGCTACCCCCTTTCCCAGCATGAACAGACCCAGAACTGACTGACTCTCATACTTCCCTCTGTCTTGCTAGGTACAAAGAATCTTCTACTTTGCTCAGATCTGACTCTTTGTGAGAGAAGAAGGGAAAAGATAGCAAACTACAAAGACTGACCATTATTGTCTTTTGGCTTTCTGCCTGGTGTTCAGAACCTGGTTACACCTTGATGAGGGCTCCAGCCCCATGGAACTAAGCTCAGCATACATGTGGCAAAGCTTCAGCTTTCAAACAGAACTGGAGTTGTCCCATGCTGACCCCCTTAAGTGGCTTGGGACCTTTTCTGTTAATGCTGCTTGCATTGTAAGTCATGACCTTTTTTACAAATCCACATGGAAATGACCACAGGCATAACCAAGTCATCCCTAATTTATGGGGTGCAATGTCTTGTAGTGGAAACTAGAGCATTGGGTTTTGCGTCAAAGAACACTAGTTCAAATCCCAAGCCATCTGTTTTCTACCTGTGAAATATTTGGCAAACCCATCGCCTTCTCTAGGCTTCATCTTCTCTTATCTGTAAAATGAGAAGTTTGGGCTAGAATCTAGCCAAAAAACCTTCTAGGTCCCTTGCGCAGTCTTTTAACTGAGTCTAAGTGTGACAGAACAAATTCTTTTATTAAAGGAGTTTGTTCTGTGAAGTTTGGATTCAGTTAAAGGACCATACTTGAGGACATAGAGGGCCCCACTTA
>JAQQSK010014913.1:0-10963 GCA_028658325.1 Potorous gilbertii | reverse complement strand
AATTTTTAGTGCATTTAGAGCATTGACACCTTTGCAAATGGAAACACTACAAACCAGGGTTCGATTTATTGCTTTGTTTATTGTTTACACTTAAGAAAATGATAGAGAAAATGCTGATGATGCAGATTACACTTAAAACTGTGTCATACATACAGTTTTTTCATAGAGGTGGTTTTTCAACATTTACTAGCACATGGTTAGAGAATCAGCCCAGAAGTCAGACTGTCATGGATTCTAGTCCAGCTTGCTAGTCAGGGTTGTGGGACCCTGCACAAGTGAATTAACCTCTTAGTGCCCTTAGGTAACCCTAATACTATTACAGAAGAGTTGCTAATTAGCAGTACTATCTGAAATGACAGATACTCTCTCCTTACCCAGAATCTCCTTATGTTGATGAAATCAGAGGTTTGGTTATAAACAAGCCTTCAGTTCACTTAGATTCTGCTTGTAGCCTGTCTCTGCTGGCCCCAGACCCACGTGACTATTTCTTCCTTTCTGACAATCTAAGGCCTGTGTAAGATCTCAACAACCAAACCTGAGTCTGCCACTGTATAAATCTAGAACCTGTCCTTTCTACTACACATTTGCTTTGTGATCATAGCTGGATTGCTTCACTTCTCTGTTGTAAAGTCAGGTGAATGGTAATTGTGATTTACACACTGGAGGACTTTTTCCAAGACAAAAGAAGGTACTGAGGCAGCTAGGTGATAGAGTGAATAGAATGCTGAGCTTGGAGGCAGGAAGACTAGTTCAAATCCTGTCTTAGCCATTTACTAATGGAATTCTGGGTAAATGATTTTACCTCTCAGTCTTAGTTTCTCCATTAATATAATTAGGGGGTTGGACTCAGTGGTCTCAAAGATTTCTTCTAGCTTTAAATTTGTGGTTCTATGGCCTGAGAATTTATATTTTCCTTTTAATTCTTCTGTAAATCCTTTCCTCCTTCCCACCCCTCCCCCATTCTTCTGTCATCCCTGTCTGGATGCTTTACTTCTTAGGGGGACTGAATGTACCTTGAGTGAACTACCTTGCTAAGGTGATGTGAATCAATGAAAAGGCCTATATTTTGAAGGTGATGAATCATCCCCAAGGGCAGCTGTCCAAGATGATGAGGGATGTGCTCCAGAAACCAATACTCACTCCATGGCAATACTCATTTACTCTGGGAAGGTGGAGGGAGGGTTTTTGGGAGGGAGTGGGGGTGGGATAGAGAAGATAATTATCAATCAATCAACAAACATTTCTTGATGAACTCCTATAGGCATGTTGTGGGCTTTGTGGGAGATATTAAAGTATGGCACAGTCTTTTCCCTCAGAGATCCTATACTTTAGATGAGGAGATAAAACAAAAACACATGAAGCAACAGCAAATGATATATAGCTCAATCCTCCAAAGTTCTTCTCCAATCCCTCATCATGGCAGGGAGGTGAGCCTGAGGTCTTGAAGGCCATGTCAAGATAGTGCAAGCTCTGACAGATCATGTGATGATTAGATTAAAGTTTGCCCTAATAGGAACTCCAAGTTTAGTTACCTTCTGTGGGTGTGAGCTAATAGACAATTGGAGCACGAGCAAAGAGCTTTTGGATTTGTTCACAGGCTTCTGTGAGTCTTCAACATCTTAGGCATTTCATATGGGGTGAAAAAAGGCTGCCCCATATACAGAGATCATATTTCATCCTTAATGTCTCTGAGAATTTAGGGACTCTGCTATACACACATTGGGGATAGCCCAAAGGGAAACTATTCTTAAATTTTGTCTTGTAGACTTTCCTAGTTTAATCTAGGTAGGCATAAGGAGTCAAAGAAGGATTTCTTAACTGTTTTGTTATCATGGACCCCTTTAGGCAATCTAGTAAAACCTGTGGACCCTTTCCTAGAATAATATTTAAAAATGAATAAAATGAAACATATAAGATTGCAAAGAAAACCTATTACAGTGAAAAAAATAAAAATGTAGTATTTTCCTCCTAAGTTCACAAGACCCCTTGAAAACTATGGACTCCCTGGGCATCCACTGGTCACAGGTTATGAACCCCTTGAACCAAAGAGAGAGGAATAAACCCTCAGGGTCAAACTCCCAAGGTGGGACTAGATCCATGTGAGCCAAGCCCTGGGTGACCTGGGTGACCAATGAACCATGGATCACATTCTGAGCCCAGTAGAGCCCAAGTGGGTAGGGATTTGAGCCTCTAATGAACTGCATGTCTGTCGTCTAATGACCAGTTTCATTAAGACTAGCTATTATGTGATGGAGGGTCTACTCCATCCCCATGGAAAGATCATGTGGTCTGTGTTAATAAAGACAATATTAACACCAACAAAATCTCACATATGTGAAGTATTGAGAAGATGAAATTAAATGCAGAATTTGAGGGCTCATGGAGCTCAGAGGAGGGAAAAATCAATGAGGGCTGTTCTTATACTGAGGTGTTTGAGGCCATTGCCTTGTTCTGATGGCCTAGGCTCAGGTGCAAACATCCCTCCTTCCTCCCTGTGGCCCCATCACTTTCTCAGGAGGTGGAGTTACTGAGTAAAAATCTGAGCCTTAATCATGTTCACCATTACTCTGGTCTTTCCATAACACCAGCAAACAATTTGCATTCTCTAACCAGAAAATACATGGGTGTTCTTTTCTGGGGCAATATAAGCTCTCAGTTCAGATCAAGAGACAGGGCCCAACCTCACCTTAGCAGGTTAAAAATAGATGTTAGATATATCCATGCCCATCACCCCAAAGTGAACCAAAGTGAACCTGTTCCATCCTGAATTCTCCAGAAGATCACCTCCTCTATTATCCTTGCCTTCTCTCTTATCATTAGCATCTATCTCCCCTAAAGTCTACAAAAATGTCTATACCTCTGATCCTTAAAACCCCCTTCATTTGACCCATCCATCCCTGCTGGATGTCCTCCCATATCTCTCCTTCCTTTTGTGGCTAAACCTCTTGAGAAGACCATGTACAAAAGGTGTTTTTACCTCCTTTCCTCTCATTCTTTTCTTCTTTTTTTGGCTAGGTAATTAAGGTCAAGTGACTTGCCCAGGGTCACACAGCTAGTAGTGTCAAGTGTCTGAGGCTGGATTTTCAACTCAGGTCCTCTTAACTCCAGGGCTGCTGCTCCACTCTCATTCTCTTCTTAACTCTCTACAGTCTTACTCATTGTTCAACTGAAATCACTTATTCCAAAGTTGCTAATGATCTCTTCATTGCCAGATCTAGTAGCCTCAATCCCCTGTTAATTACCCTCTTGCTCTTGTTAGTCTGAACACACCCTAGACCTTCGTGCTGTTCCCTGGTTTTCCTCTCATCTGTCTGATTACCCTTCAATCTCCTTTGCTGAATTTCATATGCTCTAATCCTGGGCATCCACCGTATAGCTTCTTTTCTTCCTCTCTTCCTCTATTTCACTTGTGATCTCATTAGCTCCCATGGATGTAATGAACACTTCTATCCAGACAATTCTCAGATCTATTTCTCCAGCTGTAACCTTGTTTACTGACCTCCAGTCTTGCCTATTCAGCTACTTACTAGATTTGAACTAGATGTTCTGTAGACATCTTAAATTCCACATTTCCAAAACTGAACCCCTAAATGCTGACCTGCATTGGTAAAGGGAGTTTCCTCAACCTGGTGTTCTCTATAATAATGAAATTTCAGGTCTAGTCCCTATTCTAATATCTGCCTCACAGGGTGATTGTTTTGAATTGTTTTTCAGTTGTATCTAACTCTTCATGACCACATTTGGGATTTTCTTGGCAAAGACACTGGAGTGGTTTGCCATTTCCTTCCTTAGCTCATTTCAAAGATGAAGAAACTGAGGCAAATAGGGTTAAGTGACTTGCCCAGGGTCACGTAAGTGTCTAAGACTAGATTTGAACTCACGAAGATGAATCCTCCTGACTCCAAGCCTGGTGCTGTATCCGCTATACCACCTATCTTCCCTAGGATGATAATTAGGCTCAAATCAGATATATAGGTAAAGTGTTTCACACACTTTGAGGTGCTATATTAATGCTAGTTTTTGTTATTTTTCAGGACAAAGGAATAAACTTCTCAGACTGAATGAAAGGAGATGAAACTCCAGGGTTACTCTTCCTTTGGATTCCAGGACATAGAGGGCTCAACTAAAAGTCCTTTTCCACTGTCCCTTCTAAGCTGCCTTCAGTTCACCAATATTCATTATCCCAGGCCCTTAGGCTTGGGTGTCAGGTAAATGGAAAATGTATTTTTGTCATTGGGAGGCT
The DNA here is from genome assembly GCA_028658325.1 of Potorous gilbertii. Classification (NCBI taxonomy): domain Eukaryota; kingdom Metazoa; phylum Chordata; class Mammalia; order Diprotodontia; family Potoroidae; genus Potorous; species Potorous gilbertii. Next base: position 6,720 of record JAQQSK010014913.1, on the reverse strand, counting down.
TCATATTCATTTGTTCATTCATTGATTTAAACAATGCCCAGTAGAATAAAAACTGCTCAGGTATATAATGCCTCGTTCAGAAGTGGCTCCTGAAGACACCAGCCAATTTTCCCCAGCCTAAGTACCCCATAAGCCTTTCATTGCTTTGTAAAGTCAGACACAATGCTGGAAGGGCTGCCTGGTGATTCTTAAAACCCCAGCGCCTGGCACAGGGGACTGCCATGCTCCAGTGACCCCAAACACAGGGTTCAGTAAAGTCCTGTGAATAGCTGTATCTAGGTAATTTAATGAAATGATTCTTGTATGTAGCAGCTAGGAATAGCTTTTATTTTTTTATTTTTTATTTTTTTTGCAGGGTAAGATTTGCTTCAGTGTCTGGGAAAGTTACAGTTTTCAAAAAGAAGTGTAAGAACAAGGCTCACATTTCTGTCCCTCTTGTTTCCCTAATGTCCAAACTGTGTACGTCTATAGGATTCCAAGTCAGCCAGAATTCTTAGAACTGGAAGAGACCTTGGGAATCAGCTAGTATAAATTCTATATTTTAAAAGATTTGGGGCATTTTCTACCTCCTTTTTACCTCAACCGGTCTCCATAGACTTCTCCAGAAAGAGGAAAACAGTTAAGCAAATCAAGTGAAACAGAGACCACATCTGGCACCATACCCATCAGTCTATATTTATGGTTCTCCATCCTTCCAAAACAAGGAAGATAATGTTTTTCCTCATCTTTTCTCCCAAGCTTAGACTGATTATGTTAGTTATTAATTTATTCATCTGTTAGCTACTGTCAAGAGTTATCTATTCATTTTTGCTCCTACTTTGGGACTTCTCCACCCAGGAAGTCCATTATTGGGATATACCCATCATCCTGTAAGATCTTTTCAGCCTTGGGACTTCACCTTATCACCATCCTCTGCCTCTCTGTGAGATGGTGGGGCGATGAACTCCAAACCTCTTTTTAACGAGAGAGCTCAGTCCAGACGTCTCCTCATTTCTCACCTGGCTACACTATTTTGGGACTTCTCTGACTGACTTCTCCACCATGTCCCTGTGTTGGGCACCTCTTACTCTCCCTTCATATTCCAGTGTCCTTTTGTGTTGTCTTCTTCCATTAGATTGTAAGCTCCTTGAGGGCAGTGACTTCCTTCCTTCCTTCCTTCCTTCCTTCCTTCCTTCCTTCCTTCCTACATTTGTACTGCCAGCACTTAGCACAGCATCTGGCACTTAATAGGTGCTTAATAAATATTGATTGATCTAGTGTTTATCTTTCTTTTATTAATCTTTTCATTTACATGATTGGTATCAGCATTATGTATGCCGTTTTCTTTCATCTTGTTTACTTCATTATGCATCAAGTCATACAAGTTTTCCCACAGCAAAGGGCACATTATGCAGAAGAAAAATTTGAGGTTCCGTGAAGTGACTTGCCCAACATCACACCGAAGAGTTTGGACTAGAACCTAGAACCCAGGAATCTTGTCAGAAGGTCCTCCAAAATAGAAGGTATTCTAGAAATGGAGAACTGGAGGACGATAGAACAAAAGGACTTTGCTTATTATTGTTGACATTTTCATAACTTTTTAAGCTTACAAAGCACCTTGTACACGTGAATTCATTTGATTTCCTGCAATAACCCTGGCAGGGAGGTCATGAATGGGTTATTATTCCCATTTGCTGATGGGAGAATTGAATGTCCAGTTGATAAAGTGACTTGCCCAGGGTCGCACCGCTACTGAGTGGCAGAGGCAGCACTGGACCCAGATTTTATTATTTTAAATCTAGTACTCTTTCCTTTATATCACAGTTGTTTTCACTGGACAGCCAGATATGATATAGATGACCTGACCTTTCTTGATGGGGCATAATAAACTATCTGGCTGAACTCTTGCATTTACCATCTGTACGTATGGCCATGTGGTTCTGTTTTGTTCAGTATTTTATCCTAGACTGTCTTATGATATTTACTTGTTTCATATGGGTGCATCTTCCCTTTCCAGAAAGATGGAAAACGCTTTGAGGACAGAAGTGAAATTATATAACTTATGTGTACCCTGCAGAATTCCCAGAGTGGAGCTAAACACATGGCAGGTACTCAATGAACATACTTTAATCTGACCTGAACTGCTGCTGAACTCAGTGTCTTCATGATGCTTCTGCTGCTCCCTAATAAGATCTGCTTTCAGAACATTCAATGAGATGGTATAAATGACTGATAACAGCCCTCTTCTAGGAGAATTTGCATTTTAACAGATCAAAGAATTGATGAAAGCTTAACTCTTTCATGACAAAAATTTCAAGAGTCTCAACCAGTGTGGCCAGACTTTGGAAGCACTGAGTTTATTCTATTGTCTCTGAGATCGTGGAAACACACTATTACACTCTGGTTCTGAGTCCACTAGTACCACCCCTGTAACTTTCTTTTCAGTGCAGACACAACTGGGGATTCAAAATTCTATCCATCAGATAGTTATGTCTTCCAAGACATCAACATTAAAATACTCCCCCCACCCCATATCCTGATATTGCTTTATGGGACTTAGCAGTAGGACCCATCATATATGTACTAAGTGAATGGAGTGCCTCACCTACTTCCTAGGGTTGTCATAAGGATAACATGAGACAATATTTGCAAAGAGCATTGCAAAACTTAGTGCTACATAAATGTGACTTTCCCCAAGACACATCCTTTCCATTTTTCCAAACCTTCCATGGAAACAATGGGGAAGCCTGAAATACCCTCAAATTGCCCATGGAAAACATTCTCAATCAATAACTCAGAACATACACTGATTAACTGTCTCCCCACCCCCACTTTCCCCTCATAGTATAGTGCAGTCTTGCTACTTGCACACACATATTAATTACTGAATCAATTAGTAGAATTAATTACTGAATTTGTTTCTATACTTTCAAACTCCACTCACTGGCCACTATGAATCACAGACACCTAGATACCAGCTTCCACATCACCATCTCTTATCAATTAGCAGTGCCAAGAGAATACTGTGATGTTGCATTATAAACCCAAGGTTTTGGGGAGAGGAAACAGGCAGAAAGTGGGCACAACTTACTAATTATGGGCAATTATTTCCCCATTTTGCCTTGCACACATAGTTTTCTGCCTTCAAATTAGTATGGTACAGAATCTAACAATACTATAGTTGGCGGTTACTAATTCATAAGACTGATCTTACTTATAGCCCAAATGTAACAGTGGTACACAGCCATGCCACTGAGGACCAATTTCACTATTTCTAATGGGAAATTCATTCATTCAACGATTATATATTATACACCTACTACATGCAGAGGCGAGGATCCTTGGGCAGTTCTGGGCTTCACAGAACAAATCCCTTTAATAAAAGGATTTGTTCTGTAAAACTTGGACTCAGTCAGAAGACCATACCCAGAGACACAGAGGACCATATGTAGCCTCAAAGTCACAGGTTCCTTACCCGTGGTCTACACTGACTCAGAGGATTCCTCTCTGATAACAGTTTTATGAACAATTTGTACAATCATCTGGGTTCCAAAACCTTTTTAGGGTTAAGATTCACTCTTGTCTCTCACAGAACTCATCATAGATTTTTTTTATCCTTAAAAGTAAAACAAAACAAAACAAAAAACCTAAGCCTACTATATTTGGAGTCTGAGAATCTAAGTTTGACTCTTCTCTGCCTCTTAGTTGCTGATAAATTTCAAAAAGACAAATTTAGGCTTTATGTAGGGAAATTTTTGTTTAAAATTAGAATAATGATAGGCTGTATTTATGTAGCACTAAGTTTTACAATGCTCTTTGCAAATATTGTCTCATTTTATCCTTATGACAACCCTAGGAAGTAGGTGATATTCTTATTCCTGTTTTCCAGATGAGGAACCTGTGGCAGGCCAAGGTTGAGTTGTCCAGGGTTACTCAACTAGTAAGTGTTTGAGGCTGAATTTGAGCTCATGTTTTTCTTACTCCAGGTCTAGTTCTCTTTCTGCTGCATTGCCTAACAACCTAACTGTGGTGTTCATGGAAGACTAGCACCTCTGGCTAAGGGTTGCTTATATACCTTATGTATCTGCCTGTCACCCAACTTTCACCTATGACTCCAAGAAGTTGCAGCATGAGCACCAGTCACACCCTAGTAAAATCTAGGTTGAGGGTAACTAATAGGACTCAAACACATTGGTGAGTTAGGGAGATGTCTGCCTCAAGTATGTGAAGATTTCCTTCCCTGAAATAACAAGTGTAAACAATTTGTTCCAATAACCGTGAGCACTAGAGTTTGTTTGGACATTGAAGATGCTAAGTTCATCTACTGCATCCCAGGTCATTGCCAATCATCTTGACTTTTGTCTTGCCTTGGGACTTTGATGGCTCTGGAATAGAGTGAGACTGATGACTTTATGCAACTCTGCCTCACTTAATCCAATTCATTTGCAAGTCAATGAATCATCTGTGATGTCATTGGTCCTCGGCAAAAGAAGGACAAACGACAAACAACAACAACCTAACATCCAAGGAAAAATAGAATGAAAGGGTCTTGTTGGGTGCCCTATTACTGGATTTTCTCAACAAAGTCTGGGTGATCACTGGCATGGTGGGTATTCCTTTTTTGGGAGGTGTAAAGGGATGGATTGGACTGGATATTTACTGAGGTCCCTTTCAACTCAGGTCAATCATTTAACTTCTCTGGTCTTTAGCTTCTGTGGAATGAGAATGATAGAATGATTGCAGGTTGCTGAGTGTACAGAAGGGTAGCCTACTGTAGAATAAAGAGCATTGAATTTGCAATCTAAGGACCTAGATTTGGATTTTGGCTCCAGAGTTACTAGAGGGACTATGTGGCAAATGACTTACAAATCTGATCTACTAATTAATATGTGTATGCATGTAGTAAAACTGCATATACTATGGGAGATGAGTCAGTTGATGTACTGAGTGATTCTTTTATTTTAAGAGAACTTGACTCAAGTTCCCTTATATAAAAAAATAAAGGTGATGGATTATTTGATCTGAGGTTTCTGCAACCTCTGAATTATTTGATTCTATATGAGATAATTTAGGTAAAACTCTATTTAAATTTATTATCTTTAGCTAAACCTTGGTGGGATTGTGGCTGGAGCACTGGGCTTGGAGTCAAGAAGATCTGAGTTCAAATTTGGCTTCAGATAATTACTGGCTGAGTGACCCTGGGCAAATCACTTAAGTTTAATTTCCCCAAATGTATAATGGGTATAATAACAGTATCTACTTCATGGAGTTGTTATAAGGTTCAAATAAGATGTGATAATATTTGAAACACACTTAGAACAGTGCCTGGCACATAGTAGGTGACATACAATACTTATTCTCTTGGAGACCTCCTAAATTAGTGATTTTTTAAAAATCTTATTTTAATATCTAACATTTAGTCTTTCTCTTCTGGGGATGGAGGTGGGGGAGAAAACCAAAATTCTTGTGGCATAGTCAAGTAAAAGAAATTCTCATATTAGCTATATCTATAAATGTATTTCTCCTCCTGCATATTAATTCATCATCTCTCCTTCGGGAGATAGGTAACATTCTTCATTATCGGTCTTTTGGAAACATGATTGATTATAGAGTTGATCAGAGTTCTCAAGTCTTTCAAAGTTGTTTTTTTTTCAGTACTGATATTATAGTCAATCACTAAGCATTTATTAAGCACCTGCTATGTGCCAGGTACTGTTCTAAGCACTGCAGATACAAAGAAATAAAAGATGATCCCTATTCTCAAGGTGCTTACTGTCTGAAGTACAATCTGAAGTACTATCTGAAGGGGGAGACAACATGAAAATAACTGTGCAATATACATGTATATGTTGTACACTGTTATTTTCATAGATAATTTGTGTATAGATAATACATGTAGTATAATATATAAATTTATATATGTATGTACTGGGGCACCTGGGTGGCCTGGAGTCAGGAAGTTCAAATCCAGCCTCAGACACTTCCTAACTGTGTGACCCAAGGAAGTCCCTTAACCCTATTTGCCTCAGTTTCCTCATTTGTCAAATGAGTTGGAGAAGGAAATGGCAAACCACTCCAGTGCCTTTGCCAAGAAAACCCCATGTCATGGAGAGATTAGACATGACTGAAAAGTGACTGAATCACAAAATATATGTATCACATACACATACATATAAAATAAATTCTTCTCCTGATCCTGCTTTACAAATTTTGATCTAGGGAATACCAGTATCTAATATCAGGATGAGATGTCAGAGGTCACACCTGAAAAATGATTCCGTGTACAATGTACCAAACAATCGGTCATGCAGGCTTTATCTGAAGATCTCGAATAAGAGGCACCCAGTCACCTCTCAAAGCAACCTGTCTACCTTGGAATGGATAGCTTGAATTGTTGTGAAGTTTTCTCTGACATCAAGCCTGAATTTGACACTTCCAATTGTTACTCCTAGTTCTGCTCCTGGGTCAGAGAACAAATCTGCTCTTATTTCTGTGGGGAAGTCCTTCACACCACTCATGGACCCCATAAGTCTTCTTCAAACTAAACATCCTCAGTGCTTTCTTAAAATAAAATTTTATTTCTCTTTTGTTTGTTTTTGTATTGCTTTTTTTTGGTTTTTATCCATCTATATTTCCCAACTTTTCCATTCCACTTCAGGTAGCACTCTTTGAAATTCTTTAAGAATAAAAAAGTGGAAGGAAACCTGTTCAGCAAAACCAGCCAACACAAAGAAAAGGTCT
>JAQQSK010014912.1:0-10963 GCA_028658325.1 Potorous gilbertii | reverse complement strand
CTTCTTCTCATTCTTGTGTTTGAAAGTCAAATTTTCTTTTCAGATCTGGTCTTTTCATCAAGAATGCTTGAAAGTCCATAGTTTCATTGAAAGACCATATTTTCCCCTGAAGTATTATACTCAGTTTTTCTGGGTAGGTGATTCTTGGTTTTAAACCTAGTTCCTTTGACTTCTGGAATATCTTATTCCACGCCCTTCGATCCCTTAATGTAGAAGCTGCTGGATCTCGTGTTATCCTGATTGTATTTCCACAGTACTGGAATTGTTTCTTTCTAGCTGCTTGCAATATTTTCTCCTTGACCTGGGAACTCTGGAATTTGGCCACGATGTTCCTGGGAGTTCCTCTTTTTGAATCTCTTTCAGGCGGTGATCGATAGACTCCTTAAATACTTATTTTGCCTTCTGAATCTAGAATATCAGGGCAATTTTCCTTGATAATTTCATGAAGGATGATGTCTCGGCTCTTTTTTTGATCATGACTTTCAGGTAGTCCCATAAATTTTAAATTATCTCTCCTGCATCTATTTTCAAGGTCAGTTGTTTTTCCAATGAGATATTTCACATTCTCTTCCATTCTTTCATTCTTTTGGTTTTGTTTTGTGATTTCTTGGTTTCTCAGAAAGTCACTGGCCTCCATCTGTTCCATTCTAATTTTGAGAGAACTATTTTCTTCAGTGAGCTTTTGCACCTCTTTTTCCACTTGGCTAATTCTGCTTTTGAAAGCATTCTTCTGCTCATTGGCTTTTTGAACCTCTTTTGCTAATTGAGTTAGCCTATTTTTCAAGGTGCTATTTTCTTCAGCATTTTTCTGGGTCTCCTTTATTAAGGTGTTGAGCCGTTTTTCATGCTTTTCTTGCATCTTTCTCATTTCTTTTCCCAGTTTTTCCTCCACCTCTCTGACTTGATTTTCAAAGTCCTTTTTGAGCTCCTCCATGGCCTGAGCCCATGGGGTATCTATTTCAAATATTTGAGACACAGTGGCTTTGACTCCTATGTCTTTACCTGATAGTAAGCAGATCTCTTCATCCTCAGAGAGGAATGGCGCAATCCTCTGGTCAGCAAGACTATAACCTTCTCTGGTCTTAGTTTTTTTCCCTTTTCTGGGCATTTTCCCAGCCAGTTACTTGACTTCTGAGAGTCCTCTCCAATCCCTGGCCTAGATCTGCTCAGGTAGTGCTTGGGGTCTGAGATTCAAATGTTCCCAGCCAGTTACTTGACTTCTGAGAGTCCTCTCCCCCCCAGCCTAGGTCCGCCCAGGTAGTGCTTGAGGTCTGGGATTCAAATGCTGCTCCCCAGCCTCAGGGCTTTTGGCGGCAGGCCTGACTGGTCTTCAATGGGAACTTATCTGCTGGTTCTCAGGTGGGCTAAGGGCCGCCTCTCAGGCTCAGTTCCCTCAGGGGGTTTATGCAGAGATCTTATGTAGTGGAGCTGGGGTGGAGCTCCTGCCTGCTCTGGGAGTCTCTGGTGGAGTGGCCTCTGCCTCTGCCACAGCCGCCGCCTCCTGAGGGGGTCCGAGTCCCGGAGGTACCCTGCTCCCCTGTCAGCCTGTCTCTCTCACTGACCTGTGCGTCTGTGGGTGGAGAGACCTTCGTGGCCGCCCGGAGATTCACGTCCCTGATGCCTGCTGGGCTCTGCTCGCTCCTCTCAGTGCCGCGTGGCTGGGCAGAGCTCCACGGCTGGGGTAGGTGGAGGGGAGCACTCTGCAGGGCAGGGCTCTACTCCCATCCGGGGTACCTTTGCGGTCGGTTTTTCAGGGCTCTCTGCAACAGAAATCTCCTTCACTGTGTTGCTGCGCGGCTTCCACTGTTCCAGAATTTGTCAGGAGTTCTTTCTACAGGAAATCTATGGACTGTGGATTCGGAGCTTGCAAATGTGAGTCTTTCTACTCCGCCATCTTCAGGGGTGTTGTTTTGTAGGAAGGTCCCAGGTTCCTTTATTTTCCTATTGAGGAACTTGGTCAGAGGGTCATGCCTTCTCACTCTGGAAAGCATATAAATATTCTGAGGGTGGGGTTTTACTTTGGGGTTTAGTTCTTGGAAGACGGTCTGTGTGCCAGATGAGATTCTGGGAAGCCACTAAATAGCCACTCTGCCTTGCTTTGAAAACCCAGATGTTGGTGCTTCCCTCTCTGGAAAAGATAGAAGTAGATCAAAGAATCTCAAGTAGCAACCACCACCTTCCGTGGGGGATGTTGGATGCTTTCTGATACAAGATCATGGCTGTCAGGTAGTTCAATAATTCTTAAATTATCTCTCCTGGATATATTTTCCAGGTCAGTTATTATTTCAATGAGGTATTTTACATTCTATTCTATTTTTCATTATTTTTTATTTTGTTCTACTGATTTTTGATATCTCATGGGGTTATTAGCTTTTCCTTGCCCAATTCTAATTTTTATGGAATTATCATCTTTATTTAGCTTTTGGCCAATTCTACTTTTAAAAGATTTGGTTTCTTCAGTGGATTTTCAACCACATTTGACCATTTCTATTTTTTAATGAATTGTTTTCTTCAGTCTATTTTTGTCTTTACTTTTCCAAGCTGTTGATTCTCTATTTCCTTCCTCTCATTTATTTTTTTTTTATTTTCTCTTCTGCCTTTCATATTTGACTTTTAAAATCCTTCTTGAGTTTTTCCAAGTGGGTTTTTTGGTATTGATGCAATTCATACCTCCCTTTGAATTTTCAAATATAGATATATTGATAACATTATCCTCTTCTGAGTTTACATTTTGATTTTCCCTGTCACCATATTAACTTTCTATGATCAATGTTTGTTTTTGGTACTTGGAAGCTGTAGGAGTCTGACAATTTACCTGTCACTGAGCTTTGGTCCAAGTGGTGGTGCCTGGAATGTTGTGAGGTCAAGTGTGTTTTTTCTGACTTTTCCAGGGCCTACACTTAAATATATGCCCCTGAAGGACAACTGTTTTCCTGGGGCTGCACTGAAGTTAATAGTGTTTCTCAAAGCTGCAATCTGCAGTTTCCCCTGGCTATGCTTAGTAACATGGGATTAGGGTTGGGGTGTGGGAGCCCTGGTTCTAGTGTTTTCCTGTTCCACAACTCAGAAGCTCAGAATATTTTCCTGGTTTGTTAAGGTAGCACTTGCTCCTGGCTTGCTGTGACACTTTGTCTCCTGAATTGTGCTCCTTTTTTACTGGACGATATGGACCTCTCTTGTGCATCTTAAAGAATCCCAGAGTAAAAGACTGCTCCACCCTGTCTTTCTGTTGGTTCCACTCTTCCAAGATTTGTTCTGGGGTATTCTTTAATGGTAGTTTGGAGATAAATATGGAAGAATTACACATATTTCCTGCTTAGTCTGCCACTTTGACATCCAGTGTCTTGCTTACCCCTCCTTTGATAGCCAGTGCCCCTTCTACTGCATTGTTAGTTATGATTAATTCCTTTTATTTTCTTATTTAATAAGAATAATTTTCCCAATTACATGTAAAATCAATTTTAACATTTTTCCTATTTTTTGCAAATCCAATTTTTGATTTACAAATTCTCTCCTTTCTCTCCCCTCCTCCTAATAGAGAAGGAAATCACTTGACATAGACTATATATATGTTGTCATGCAAGACACATTTCCTATTGTCAAAAAAAAACAGGCAAAAAAACTAGAAGGGAAAGAAAGAAAAAAGTGTCTTTGATATGCATCCAGACTCTATTGATTCTTTCTCTGGAGTTAGACAACAACTTTCATTGTAAGTCCTACAGAATCATCTTGAAATTTTTTTTCTGAGAAGAGATACATTATTCACAGATGATCATTATACAGTATTTCTCTTATTGTATACAGTGCACTCCTGGTACTGGGCACTCTATATCAATTCACGTAAATCTTTCCAGGTATTTTTTTGAGAGACACTTGCTCATCATTTATTTAATCACATAAGTATTCTATCACAATCATGTTCAACAAGTTATTCAGGCATTCACAAATTGATGGGCATTCTCTCAAATTTCATTTTTTGCCACCATAAAAAGATTTGTTATAAATATTTTTGGACATATAAGTCCTACCTTCCCATCTTTTTTTAACTTTTTGCAACTCAGACCTAGTACTGGTATTGCTGAGACAAAGGGTATACATGGCTTTGTGGCTCTTTGGACATAATTTCAAGTTGTTTTCCAGAACATTTAAATCAATATACAACATCACCACAGAACACTGTTGTAATTTTTTTCCCAAATTCCCTCCAACAGTTATCATTTTTCTTTTCTACTATATTATTTAATCTAACAGAATTGTTTTAATTACATTACTTCCATCAATAGTGATTCAGAGCATTTTATATGACTATAAATAGTTTTGATTACTTTGTATGAAAATCCCCTGGTCATATGCTTTGACCATTTATCAACAGAGAAATTTATCTCATTTCTATTAATTTTACTTATTTTTCTATGTGCTTGAGAAATGAAGTCATAGCAGAGAAACTCACTTTAACTTTTTTCATAACAGTGATTACTAACTATATATTTTATTCCATTCTACCTCCACCATTTATTGTACTTTTTCTTTCCTTTTACCTTGCCCATTCTCAATAGTGTTTTGTAACTGATTTTTACCTACCCCAAACTTTCTTTCTACCAGCTCTCCCCTTTTCTTATGCCCTTTTCTTTCTACCTTCCTTCATGGTAAGATAGATTTCTACACACCACTAAGTGTGCATATTATTACCTTTTGGAACCAATTCCAATTAAATTAAGGTGCATGCACTCCTCTCTCCACTTTCCCAGTTTTACCATCTACTCCAAAATCTTCTTCATATATTTTTTGTGAGATAATTTATTCTGTCCCACCTCCTCTTTTCCTGTTCTCCTCCTTAATTCTTTTTTTCTAATTCTTTAATTTTATTTCTATATAATTATACCATTACATTCAATTCACCTCTCTGCCTTATATCAATGTATACTCCTTCTAACTACCCTAATAATGAGAAAGTATAGTAAGCTGGAAATATTGTTTTTCCCATAGAGAAATATAATCAGTTCTACCTTATCAAATCCCGTGTGATTTCTGTTTCCTATTTATGATTTTATGCTTCTCTTGAGTCTTGTATTTGAAAATCACATTTTCTACTCAGCTTCAGTTTTTGCATCATGAATGCTTGGAAGTCCTGTATTTCATTGAATTTCCCTTTTTTGTCTGAAGGATTATATTCAGATTTTTTTCTGGATATGAAATTCTTTTGGTTGTAATCCTACCTCTTTTGTTCTTTTCAATATCATAGTACAAGCCCTGCAATCACTTACAGCAGCTGCTGCTAGATCTTGTGTTTTCCTGACTGTGGCTCCATGTTTTGAAGTGTTTCTTTTTGACTGTTGAAGTATTTTATCTTCGATATGGGAGCTATAGGATTTGACTACAATATTCCTGGGAGTTTTCATTTTGGGAGGTGATCTGTGGATCCCTTAAATTTCTATTTTCCCCTCTGGCCCTGAAATATTAGCTTAGTTTTATTTGATAATTTCTTCAGAAATGATGTTAACAATCTCTTGTTGTTGTTGTTTAATCGTGGCTTCAGGCAGTACAGTGATTCTTAAATTATCTCCTGTGCGTGTATTTTCCAGTTCATTTTTTACTCAATGAGATATTTACCATTTTCTTTTTTTGCATTCGTTTGATTTTGTTTGATTGTCTCTTGATGTCTCTCGAATTCATTAGCATTTAGTTGCCCAATTCTACGTTGTAAGCAATTATTTTTGTCACTGAGTTTTTGTACCTCCTTTTCTGTTTCACCACTTCTACTTTTTATAGAGTTAGTTCTTCCCTTCAGTAAACTTGCGTGTGTGTATGATACACACACACAAACACACACACACACACACATATATATATATATATATATATATACATACATACATACATACATACACACACATGTATTTTGTCTCTCTTTTTATCATTTGACCTACCTTTGCTTTCGGCGTTATTTTCTTGAGTATTTTTGTACCTCCTTTAACAATCTCTGGATATTTTTTCATGATTTTCTTCTATCACTCTCATTTATTTTCCCGTTTTTACTTTCCCTCTCTTGATTTTCAAAATGCTTTTTGAGCTCTTAAATGCCTTGAAAGTAATTTGTGTTTTTCTTTGAGACTTTCAGTGCAGGGATTTTGACTTTGTTGTCATCTGAGTTGTGTTTTGATTTTTCTTGTCATCATCACAACTTTTTATGGTCAGAATTTTATTTCTGTCCTTTCCTGATTTTCCAAGCCTATTTCTTGATTTTAATAAAAATAGGACTCTACTTTTAGGGTGGTGGGAGTACTATCCCAAGCTTTATCGTTTTTGTTCAGATGTTTTCAGAAGTAATTCTAGGGATATGTAACGTTTTTGTTCTTCCAAGGTGGAATGATCTAGGAAGAGGTATGTTTACTATTCTCCTTTAGAGTGAACTGGTTTATGAGTGATCACAAGCACTTTTTTCGACTGGAATTATGACTTCAGTTCCTGTTCTTCTTTTGATGTAATCTCTGCTATGCTAATACTCTTCCTTGCACTGGGAATAAGGCCTAGTAGTGGTACCCAGATCCAAGTGTGCACAATGCAACAGAGTCCTACTCTTGGTGCCAGCAAACGGCCGCCATATATCTCCTTCTGACCCATTATCCAATACCCTATGTGTGGGCTGAGAGGTTTTGAAACTTCCGTTTCTCCCATTGTTCCCATTACCCTGAGGCGTATTCCAAATTTTCTGCAGTTTAGTGTATTCTCATGAAGTTTGTGCTGAACTGGGTTATTTTCTCATCTTGGTACAACAGACCTTTCCTGCTTACCTTCTAAGTTGTCTAAATGTGGAAAATTGTTTTACTCTGTCTTTTTCTGTGTTTTGCCTCTCTAGAATTTGCTTAGAGACAATAATTTGAAATTGAAGGTAACTGGAGGTAATGAACATTGTTGCATTTACTCTACTATCTTGGTTTCGCCTCTCAGAAGAAATTCTGTACTCTACTCCTGGTTTATACATTTATGTATCTATATACTTTCCCCTAAACCACATTTGATGAGAGTCCTGCAAGATTTGCATGCTCTCCTCAGACATACTTTTTCCTTTACTGAAAAAAAAACAACTCTTCCCAGCAAGCACCTTTTGCGTGTTACTGTTATTTTTAGTTTTTTTTTCATTATTCCAAATGTATTCCTCTTTTTTACACTTTCTTTTTTTCTTTTGAGATCATCCCAGTATAGTATTGTAACACCTATGTGGTCTGTTTTAAATGTCCTACTTCTAACTGCCATAAGGATGTTAAAGTTCTTAAGAGTTATACGTTTCATCTTCCATTTTGGAATGTAAATAATCTAACGATATGAAGTACCTCATAATTTCTCCTACATGTTTATCTTTTAATACTGCTCATTCTTATGTTTAAATATCAAATATTCTATTTCATTAAATATCCATTTTCACACCTAAGGGATGATGTTCAGTTTCTCTGGATAGATTATTTTCTTGTCTCTAATCCTAGCTCTTTTGTACTCTGAAATATTATATTTCAAGACTTCCAGTATTTTTTCATAGCCGATACTAAACACTTTGTGATTCTGATTATGGCTCTCTGGTATTTGGATGATTTCTTATGGATGGCTTCTCTTATTTTCTCTTTGATTGGGAAGATCTGAATTTGTCTATATTATTTCTGGGAATTTATGTTTTGGGAACTCTGCTATTGCTGCTGATGTCATAGTCATTTTTAAAAAAAAATTTAAAATTAATTAATTTATTTTTGTTTATCTGGTGTTCAACAATCACATCCTTAAAATTAAGATTTTATCCACCCCTGTCCTCCCTCACCTTTCCCCCACTACCCTCTCCCTCCCCGCAATAGCATGCAATTCTGTATAGGTTCTACGTATACTTTCCTATTGAGTACATTTTCACAATAGTCACGTTATGAGTCGAACTAAGATAAATGGAAGAAATCACATAACAAATCAAAACATAGTACACTAAAACCTACATATATACAAACATGATCTGCTACATTTGGCGAATGACTTCCATATTTCTTTCTCTGAGTGTTGAAGACATTTTGTGTTAGAATATTACCATTGGAATTTTTTTTTTATTAAGTTCTAGCACTATTACGAAGTTCCAAGTCTACCAGAAAAAACTTTTGCACACCGTGGTCGTTGCTGTGCACAAAGTTCTCCTGGTTCTGCTCCTTTCACTCAGCATCAGATCATATAAGTCCTTCTAGGCCTCCCTGACGTCTTCTTGTTCATCATTTCTTATGGCGCAATAGTTAAGCCATTCTCCAAATGGTGGGCATTCCCTTGATTTCCAGTTTTTGACAACCACAAAGAGTGCGGCTATAAATATTTTTGTACATGTGGGGCCCTTTCCCATTTTTATGATCTCTTGGGGATATAGTCCTAGTAGCGATATTACTGGGTCAAAGGGTATGCATATTTTTGTAGCCCTTTGGGCATAGTTCTAAACCATTCTCCAGCATGGTTCGATGAGCTCACAGCTCCACCAACAATGAATTAGTGTTCCAACTCTCCCACAACCTCTCCAGCATTTATCATTTTCTTGTTCTGTCATATTTGCCAATCTTATAGGTATGATGTGGTGCTTCAGAGTTGTTTTGATTTGCATCTCTCTGATCAGTAGTGATTTAGAGCACTTTTTCATATGATTATAGATATCTTTAATTTCTTCCCCTGAAAATTGCCTGTTCATATCCTTTCACCATTATCAATTCGGGAATGACTTGTATGGTTGTACATTTGAGTCAGTTCTTTATATATTCTAGAAATGAGGCCTTCATCCCCGAGCTTAGCTGTAAAAACTTTTTCCCAATTTACAACATCCCTCCGAATTTTGGTTGCATTAGGTTTGATTGTGAAAAACTTTTCAATTAATGTAATCAAAAATATCCATCTTGCATTTCATAATGTTTTCTATCGCTTCTTTAGTGAAAAATTCTTCCCCTCCCCATAAATCTAATAAATACACTATTCCTTGCTCTTCCATTTTATTCATGGTATCAATCTTCATACCTAAATCATGTACGCATTTGGACTTTATTCTTGTGTACAGTGTCAGGCATGGGTCTATACCTAATTTCCACCACACGGTTAACCAGTTTTCCCAGCAATTTTTGGCAAACAGTGAGTTCTTATTCCAGAAACTGGGGTCTTAGGGTTTATCAAACAGGAGGTTGCTATATTCCTTGCCTACTGTGTCTTGAGTGCCAAATCTATTCCATTTGTCTACCCCTCTATTTCTTAGCCAATACCAAGTGGTTTTGATAATTGCTGCTTTATAATACAATTTGAGGTCTGGTAGCACTAGGCCACCTCCCAGGCATTACTTTTCATTAGTCCCTTTGACATTCTGGACGTTTTATTCTTCCAAATGAATTGTGATATTATTTTATCCAGCTCTAGAAAATAATTATCTTAGAGTTTAATTGGTATGGCACTAAATGAGTAAATTAATTTAGGTAGATTTGTCATTTTTATTATACAAGTTCGGCCTACCCATGAACAGCTGATATTTTTCCACTTACTTAAATCTGACTTTATTTGTGCAAAAAGTGTCTTGTAATTGTGTTCATATAATCCTTGGGTTTGTTTTGGCAGGTAAACTCCTAAGTATTTTATAGTGTCTACTCTAGCTTTAAATCGGATTTCTCTTTCTATCTCTTGCTGTTGGACTTTGTTGCTAAGATATAGGAATGCGGAAGATTTGTAGGGTTTTATTTTATAACCTGCAACTTTGCCAAAGTTGTTTATTATTTCAAATATTTTTTTACTTGAATCTCTGGGGTTTTCTAAGTATATCATCATATCATCTGCAAAGAGTGATAACTTCATTTCTTCCTTGGCTATTTTTACTCCTTCAATTTCTTTATCTTGTCTGAATGCTACAGCTAACATTTCTAGTATCATATTGAATAATAGTGGTGATAGTGGGCATCCTTGTTTCACCCCTGACCTTATTGGAAATGCATCTAGCTTATCCCCATTGCATATAGTGCTTGCTGAAGGATTTAGGTAGATACTGCTTATTATTTTATGGAAAGTTTCCTTCATTCCTATGTTCTCCAGTGTTTTTAATAGGAATAGGTGTTGTATTTTGTCAAAAACTTTTTCTGCATCTATTGAGATAATCATTTGGTTTTTGTTAGTTTTGTTGTTGACATGATCAATAATGCTAATAGTTTTTCTAATATTGAACCAGCCCTGCATTCCTGGTATGAATCCTACCTGATCATAAGGTATTATTTTTTTGATAAGATGTTGTATTCGTTTTGCTAATATCTTCTTTAAAATTTTTGCATCTATATTCATTAGAGAAATTGGTCTATAATTTTCTTTCTCTGTTTGTCTCTTCCTGGTTTGGATATCAAAACCATATTTGTATCATAGAAAGAATTTGGGAGTACTCATTCTTTCCCAATTTTCAAAAAATAGTCTATATAGTATTGGAATTAACTGTTCTTTAAAGGTTTGATAGAATTCACTTGTGAATCCATCTGACCCTGGAGATTTTTTCCTAGGGAGTTCATCGATGGCTTGTTCAATTTGTTTTTCTGAGATGGGGTTGATTAAGTATTCAACTTCTTCTTCTGTTAATCTGGGCAATTTGTATTTTTTAAAATATTCATCTATCTCATTTAGATTATCGATTTTGTGGGCATAAAGTTGGGCAAAGTAATTTCTAATTATTGTTTTAATTTCCTCCATATTGGAGGTGAGTTCTCCCTTTTCATTTTTAATATTAGTAATTTGATTTTCTTCTTTTTTTTAAATCAAATTGACCAAAGGTTTATCAATTTTATTAGTTTTTTCATAAAACCAACTATTGGTTTTATTTATTAATTCAATAGTTTTCTTAATTTCAATTTTATTAATCTCTCTTTTGGTTTTCAGTATTTCTAATTTGGTATTTTCTTGGGGATTTTAAATTTGTTTTGTTTCTAACTTTTTCAGCCGCATG
>JAQQSK010014911.1:0-10963 GCA_028658325.1 Potorous gilbertii | reverse complement strand
CACATACACACACATATGATTTGTATAACCCCTCCAACTGCCCAAATACTGAGAAAAGTTTCAGAAGTTAGACATATTATCTTTCCATGTAGGAATGTTAGCAGTTCAACTTTAGTAAGTTGTGATTTCTGTTTCCTGTTAAGCTTTTCATACTTCTCTTTATTCTTATGTTTGAAAGTCAGATTTACTATTGAGTTCTTATATTTTCATCAAGAATGCTTGAAAGTCCTCTATTCCATTGAATAACCATTTTTTCCCCTGAAATATTATACTCAGTTTTGCTGGGTAGGTGATTCATAGTTTTAATCCTAGTTCCTTTGACTTCTGTAATATCATGTTCCAAGCCCTTCAATCCCTCAATGGAGAAGCTGCTAGATCCTGTGTTATCCTGATTGTATTTCCAAAATACTTAAATTGTTTCATTCTAACTGCTTGCAATATTTTTGCTTTGACCTGGGGACTCTGGAATTTGGCTACAATAGTCCTAGGAGTTTTTCTTTACGGATATCTTTCAGGAGGTGATTGGTGAATTCTTTAAATTTTTATTTTACCCTCTTGTTCCAGAATATCATGGAAGTTTTCCTTGATAATTTCATGAAAGATGATGTCTAGGCTCTTTTTTTGATCATTTCTTTCAGGTAGTCCCATAATTTTTAAATTGTCTCTCCTGGATCCTTCTTTCAGGTCAGTTGTTTCTCCAATGAGATATTTCACATTGTCTGCTATTGTTTTGTTCTTTTGGTTTTGTTTTGTAATTTCTTGGTGCCTCATAAATTCATTAACTTCCATCTGCTCCATTCCAATTTTTAATGAACTATTTTCTTCGGTGACATTTTGAACCTCCCTTTCCATTTGAACGATTCTGTTTTTTAAAGCATTCTTCTGCTCACTGGCTTTTTGAACCTCTTTTGCCATTTAGGTTAGTATATTTTTAAAGGTGTTATTTTCTTTAGCATTTTTTGTGTCTCCTTTAGCAAACTGTTGACCTGTTTTTCATGATTTTCTTGCATCACTCTCACTTCTCTTCCCAATTTTCCTCCAACTGTCTTACTTGATTTCCAAAATCCTTTTTGAGCTCTTCCATGGCCCTAGATAATTGCACATTTATTTTGGAAGTTTTGCATGTAGAAGCCTTGACTTTTAGGTCTTCCTCTGATGGTATGCATTATTCTTCCTTATCCAAAAGTATAGAAGACAATACCTGCTCTGAGAGAGTAACCTTCTATTATCTCATTATTTTTCCCTTTTGGGGCATTTTCCCAGCCAGTTACTTGACTTTTGAGTTCTTTGTCAAGAGGGGAGTGTACTCTGGAGAATCTGTAAGTTCTCAGTTACACCAAGGTGACATAATCAGGGGAGAGGAGTTTACTCCTCTCCTGACCTGCACTCTGGTCTGGGAGCAACTACAAACACTCTTTTCTGCCCAGGATCTGGGAGTAAAATTCTCTCTCCAGAGCCTCCACCAGCTCTACCATGCCAATTGAGTGTTCTTCTTCCTCACCCCATACCACCATTCAGGGCTGAGATCCAGATCAGCAGCTCAATTTTCTCGGGATCTTTAGGTCAGGGCTCCAACAGTGGAAGTTGCCACTGCCTGGAGACCCCTAGGGCAGGGACTAGGTCAGGAGGACCCTGCTCCCTTCTCATGTGGTGAAAGAGCTTTCTCACTGACCTTTGAAGCTGCCTTTGGAATTTGTGGGTTGAGGGATCTGGGAATTGCAGCTACTGCTGGTGGCACCTTCAAGCCCACTCCAATCCTGTTCCTGCCTCAGCATAGCCAAGCCCAGGCTGAGCTCCACTCCATTATGGGCTCTGCTGCACCCCTGGTGCAACAGGCATTTCCTGTTGACCTTCTGGGTTGTGTTGGGCTGGAAATCTCTTCCACTCTGTAGTTTTGTGGCTTCTGCTGCTCTAGAATTTTTTTATTCATTTTTTACAGGCATTTTATGGTCTGTGGGGACAGAGCTTCTAGAGGTGCATCCTTCTACCCCTGGATGAGTTTTTTTTTCTTAGAAATGGAAGTTCTGGAATGCAGCCTTTTCCACAACCATCCAAGGTAATGTTTTGTGAATCAGGGGATGAGTCTCCTTCATTTATTTTCTCCCAAACATCAGGTTATAAATAGCTGTCCCATCCTCATCTCCACTGGTTGTCTAATAAGTTTAGCCTTATGCAACTGAATTTAATTTTTAAAATGGCTGAGCCAAGCAATGTTTACTGTAATGCTTCTCCCCTCGTCCTTTTGTTTCCATTTTCTTTTCCTGCCTTAAATCAATAGGAACCTTTTGTCAGAGTGGCTGCTCGTGTTGTCACCTTCCCATAATACATTGATCTATTTCTTTACCACAGTGCTGGGAGGTTGGTATTAAAGAAAATTGTTTTCCCATTTTCAAGAGACTGAGAGTTTAACTGACTTTTCCATGATCATCAGATGGCTAGTAGGTCTACTTCTCTTAGCCACTTGACAAATGTCTACCATGTACTCCACGAGGTTGCACGCCCTGCCTATGGTCACAGAGCTAGTAGGTCTGTTTCCATATTGCCCTGTTAATTGACAGGGCCTTTGGACAGATCACAGAGGGCACTTGATGGATGGCCCAATTTATAAATTAATCATTCTTTGGCTCCTCATAGACACCACCATGAGTGGTGTCAGAAATAAGAAAGGAGATGGACAGGTGCCTAGGGAAAATGGTGCAGTCATTTAATGGATTCCAAGCTCTTGCAGTCCGTGAAAAATCAAGATTTCATCACTAATGTCCTCCTATGGCTGGAGATCATGGTGTATCCTCATCTGAGAAAAATCAAAATGGCAGACTGTACAAAAGGAAATAGATGGATTCAGAGCAGGTATTTTAGGCTACTTACAACCTATAAAATCTGTGCTTAAGGATCAGCATACAAAGTGTTGTGAAGGACATGTATACCTGGGAAAGGATGTGGGCTAGTCATTGACTGAGAGAATAGGATAACAGATGGACAGTCAGTCAACCAGCATTTGTTGAGCACCTACTATGTGCCTATCATTGTGCTAAGGCTGAATAGTTTGAGTGTTGTACCAGTTTCCTAAAATATATTCAAAGGCCCACAGGAAGAAAGGTCTCCAGTATGAAGGGTTTGTACAAGGACACTCATGAGAGATACATGGGATGAGAAGCTGTGGGTGGGCTGTGCTTTGTACCAGTGGAAGGACATTGCCCATCAGTGAGATCATAGGCCCAGAAAAGTGTTTGATTAATATTAGTCCTAACAATCTACTCATCTATAGCACTTTATGATTTGCAAAGTTATAAATATCTGTGTGCATATATACATATGTGTTATCTACGTACACATATGTCTATATGTTTATGTGTGCCTATGTATGCATGTGAAAACATGTGTGTGCCTTTCTTCTCAGATATTCTATGTTATCTAGGATTCAAAAGCAGGGTTTACTTACTCCATATCCATACCATTAAAGATCATTTAAGACAACCCATTTGGGAACAAGGATGCCCTTATATGCAACATCCATGGAACATTCGTCTAGTCTCTGCCTGAAGTCCTGCAGGGAGGAAAGGAGCCAGCTCAATGACATGTGTTCTGAGCTGTGGAGGGGCACATGGGAACACAGAATGAAGCCTCTGTCCTCCAGAAGATTTTTGTCCAGCTGGACAAGCAGGACTACCGGAATGTCAGGGCATGATACTGGGCACCACACAAGCACCACAAACTCTACTTGGTTCCATGGCATCTATGGTGGTCGGAACCACAGCTCTCTTGATATCTACCTTCAGTCCAGTCTCACTCTCCTCCTTTGTCCATCACAGGGACTGCTTTTAATAGGTGTCTGTGACATGGGTCACCCTCTTGTCTCACATCCTTGAGAAAAATACGTGCAATCAAAGGCAATAAGATCCTGGTAAGTAGAAAGAAAAAAGGCATGAATAAATGTCTCAGGGAGGAATCTTTGAAAGCTTCCTGCAACCAGCAGAGCAGCGCCTCTCCTTTTGTGACTTCCCTGCCACTGTGAGGATGCAGAGTCTACAAAGTGGCTATACAGTAACAGGCCCTGATGAATGCAGGATCTGATAGAAAAGGACATCATCTCACTATGGGGACCTTGGATGGACCTCAACGTAGTGTCTCCCATGGAGGAAGGCTGAGGAGGTCATCTGAGGATGACCTGAGAAGAGGGAGCTGAAGGCAAGAGAGTCCTGTGAGGCCCAAAGAGCTGGATAGGAAGGTGGCAGGGAAGCAAGCAGAAGTCATCAGCAGACACAAGGTCAGGGCATGGGGAAGGATTAGGAGAAGTGGCCAGGGTCCCCTCTATGTCTGCTCTGACCTTGTGACCACAGGCTGCTTCCCTTTTATGGTCCTCAGTTTCCTCCTCCGAAAAGACGATGTTAGATCAGTTGATCCCTAGGTTATGCAGCTCCAAATCCTCTAAGAATCATACACACACAGGATCTAGGGAAGCCTCTGGCACATAGGAACCTATGGAAAAGTCTGAACAAGGACCATCTAGGTGGAGTAGCCATAGTTGGAGGGAGGGGACTGCTCCCCTCAGGAAGGTCCAAGGTTCCTGGTGGGTATAAAGGACACAGCCCTCGGTGTTGGATTGCAAAGCACTTTTGGTATATTCAATTTCATGGGCTTCCCATGGCTCCTGGGGGCTCAGGAATCCTGGCATCATTACACCTCTAGCTGAGTGCTGACTGACAGACAGGAGTCAGTTGAGGCCTAAACTGGCAGAGCCTAGACACAAACCCTGGCCTTCTGGGTCCGAGTTTAGTCCTTGTTCATGGGAAGAGGAGAGAGACAAAGTGCAAGATGATAGGTCCTGACTGTGGCTGGGAGAGATAGCTTGTCTAGGGGAGAGGGCGCTGGGCCTGGAATCAGGTGCACCTACAAGTGGATGCTGCCTCTGACAATAGCTGTGTGATCCTGGGCAAGTCTCTTTCTGCGCCTCAGTTTCCTAAACTGTGAATGAGGAATCTGAACTAGATAACTTCAGAGGTCCCTTCCATTCCTTAATCTAGGAGTTTAGAATTCGGAATCTTCAAAGCTTAGCTCCTCCTACACAAAGCCCATCCTTCTTCCCCCTTTGCTAGGGTCCCTAAACTAACTAGCTAACTAACTCTCATATATGTGTATTTATGTATATATGTGTATGTATGTATAATATGTGTGCACATGCATGTACATATACATGTGCATGCGTATATGTGTGTGAATGTGTGTACACACACAGATTGATAGATTTGGTTTTCATATGACCCAGATGACCCCCTGTAGCCCCACTTCCTCATCCTATTCTTTACAATAAAGAGTTTTTTGAAAGAAGGCAAAGTAGAAGGCAAGAACTCAGGAAAACCAGAGTGGCCAACTCCCCAAAGGCGGATACTCTGCTTTGCATACATTTCCCTGCACGTTGTAATTGACTGCACATTTACACGCAGTTTCCTCCCAATGGAATGGAACCTCTTTTTGGGCAGGGGCTGGACGATTTGGTTTTATGTTCCCAGTGCCTAGCAAAGGGCTCAAGACACACAACTGGTGCTTAATAAATGCTCAATGAACAAATGACAGAAAGGTACTGAACCTCTTCAGACTCAGCCTTCATTTCAATAGAATGGGGGAGACCAAGTTCCTGCCTGTGAAAGCTGTTGGGCCACTGACCTGAGAGAGGTGTGCAAGGGGCTTTGCATACGCTAGAGCTGGAGAAACAGGAGCCAGAAATGCTGGGATCTACAGTCCTTGTCCTTGAGATGTTTATAAGATATGGCATGGGAGGTTTAGTATAACATAGTGAAAGTGATAACAGTACACAGGGAAGCATGGAGGCCCGCTGTCTTGAGTTTCCATCAGGCACCAGCTATGTTACACAGATGAAGTATGGCTCCTTTTATTTTTTTAAACAGCTAAAATAAGGCAGGACAACAGGTGTCCCACGGCTACATGTCAAGCTAAGGGCTTCCGCTGGCTCTGGGGACTCAGGTTTCTTCCCGTCAGGAATATTGTGCAGGCCTGGCCCCGCATGGCAGCTCCGCACTCACATTCTTTCTCAGGTGTTAAATGTTGTTTTGCTGGTTGCTCTCTGGGATGGACAACACGTTCCCACCCATACCCTTCTAAATACAGGAAATGATAAAGGGAAAAAGGAGGCCACAGTAGAGAATTATCAACATGAATTACAGGTCCTGCAAAAGTAGGTCTCCCCGGTCTGCAAGGGCTGCACAGATCATTGGGCTTGGAGGAGAGAATTGCCAGTAAATAATGCATGTGGTTAATAAATTGTAGAGAGCCTAATTGGAAGGATAAGAGCCATCAGCTGATTGATTTCTCGTTTGGAAGAATATGAAGAAATAATAAGAACTGTGTCCCCATTTTATCTCAGCAGGAAGTGATAGATAAAGGCTGTGAAAGGCCAGAGGCCTAGGTTGGCCACTGTTGAGGCTGCTGGTGTCTCATGAGCTGCCCTTTGCACCTGGGGCCAAATTCCCCCTCAGTTATACACTCCCTGAGTGTCCTTGGGTGGGTAACGTCCACCCATCTGAGCCTTAGTTTCCTTTGCTGCAAAATGAAGGGGTTGGTCCTTTCCTGACCTAATTTTCTCTATATGTTAAATGCTTGACAATCCTTTGAGGGTTGTATAATTGCCTTCTCTCATTCTTGCTCTTGTAAGCTATCAGTATTTACAAGCCTTCCCTTAGACATTTACTAGCCCACTGACAATAGGGCTTCAATTTCCTCCTCCACCCCCCAATCGACTGAATTCCCCCTTTCCTGTCAAGGGCATCATGATTCAGCTTGGTCGAGTGGTCCTCAATTCCTCCCTCTCACACCTCCCACATAAACAACCAGCACCTTTTCACAACCAACATTTTCACATCTCTGAGTTTGACCCTACTGACCACCTGGGATCAGGCTCTCAGCCTTTCACGTGGCCTCTTGGGACTGCCTCTGGTTGGTCTGCCTGCCTCAGTCTCCCTCTCTTTCCAATCTATGCCCACCCAAGTGCTAAAGTGACTTTTCCTAAAGCCTGTCTGATGACACCCCTCTCCTGCTTCTAAGTTCCAGTGATTTCCTGGATATCATACCCAGGATCAGATATCAACTCCTCTGACTTTCACAAGCCAGCCCCAACTATCTTTGCTGCATCATTAGGCATTTCTTCTCTCCCTGCCAGGCACAGGCCAACCAAACTGGAATTCTCAATTTGCCTCGTGAACAGCTCTGTCTCCCTCTTCATACCTTTGAACTGACTGTGCCCTCTGCCTGAAATGCCCTCTCCCCTCCCCTCTGCCTCCCAGAATGCTTGATTCCAGGCACATTCAAGCATGTCCTTGTGCACAAGGTCTTTCCCAGTGACTAGTGCCACCCTGCCCCAATCACCTGGTACCCATTTTGTAAAGATGCAGGTATATAAATGTAGGGTGTGGGCACATGCCCCACCTCCATCTAGACAGTAGCTCCTTGGGAACAGAGATGGGTTTGGCTTTTGTATCTTCACTGTCTAGCTTAGTCCCTGGCACCCAGCAGTAACTTAATAAATGCTTGTTGACTGACTGTCTGACTGCTTGATGGAGGGGCTCAGACTAGGCCTCCTTTAAGGTCCCTTTGATGGTCTTCAGGCTTTACTTAGACCCTGGGTGAATGGAGTACACAAACAAGCTATTGGCGTAGCTGTTATGGGGTGATGGAGAGCCTGGCAGGCTGGGAGCAGCCCTGCTGGGCCTCAGTGCACCAAGTCCTAATGACATCTTTGTTTTTAATCTCCTAGCTACCTAGGTGATAATCTGAGTTGTTCAACCACTACTAAAGGAGACACTTCCAGTTGACCCATCTATATCAAAGACATTCTGGTGCAAAGGGCAGGTGACCCCACCCTTGGTGTAGCTCCATTCCTGGATTCACAGGTCCCTGGTCATGACCTCAGCTAGCATGTACTTGGCAGCCACTGCCCCAGTGATCTCTCACAGCCACCCTGGGAGGGAGAAACTGTCATTTTGACCTTTATTTTACAGATGGGGAAACTGAGGCTCAGGTGAGTTTGACTAATTTGTCCAGGATCATGTTTATGAATAGCCCAGGAAGGATTTGAATGGGTATATGCCTAAATCTCTCTCCTAGGCCACACTGCTTTGTGGGACCCCACAGGAGAGATGGATTTGACCCATCACTTACGAAGTCCCCCTTGCTTGGTTACAGAGAAAGGAGTTCCAGAAGTTGAGGCAGATCCCTCCCTATCACCTTGGGGCAAGCTGCGACAGATCCCAAGGGTGGTGCCAGGGGCATCTAGGCTCAGATGAGGTCATTGGGTGTGAAGGCCAGGAACCCTGGCCAGACTACTTCTCTTGGCCCAGCCCCGAGTGAATGGTCAGGTTCTCTGAACACTGAACAAATGACCATGGGCCTCCTAGGGGCCAAGCCCTTGGCCTAGATCACAGGCCAGGGCAGACCTGGAGAAGGCAGTTTTCTCAATATTCCCAGTAGAAGGTCTTACAATCAGCCTCCATGATGGAGCCTGAGTCTCCCCTCCCTCCTCATCTCTTTGACAAATGCCAGAGTGGGCTCCAGTGGGCCCTGACTTCCAGAGAGTTTCCCTAAGTAGGTGCCATCTGCTCCTTCTCACTTGGTTTGAGGGCTCAGAGCCCTCTCTGTGTCTCTTTGAATATTGGGGAGTATGCCTGGGATGGGGGTGGGGCATGGCCTTTGGATTCCCTCAAGTTGTAGGGACTGGTGACCCTCTCCTTAAGGTCATTCCTCCTTGTTTGCTAAATCCCCAAGTCAGGCTGCTTTGGTGGAGCATGCAGATGCCTGCAGCCCTCAGTGTAGCATCTGGAAAGACCAATGCCAAGTTCCATCTGCCATATGCCATCATGGCTCCCAGGGTTGCTGGCTCAGAGGGCCTCCTCTCGTTTTCTTGATTGGATTTTTAATCTAGAAGCTCCTGATGAGCTGGTTGCCTGCCCAGAGGTAGAGCTGCAGCTCCGGGGACTATGGGGGCAGAAATGTCCTTTCCTTGAGCAATCTGGTCCCATTTGCTGTCTGGCATATCGGGGGCTTTACAGTGTCTGGAGATGAAAGCAGGAGAAAAGGAGAAAGACGAATGAGGAGGGGTCAGAAACGGAAGTCCAGAGGAACAGGCCTGCTTTACCCATCCATATGAAGGTGTGGGTTGGCCCAAACCTCTTTAGATGGGACCCAAGAGCCCTACTCTGCCCAACCAGCAGGTCAGTCCAGGCAAGGGGGGGGAATAATCACAACATTACGGTTAGCTATGGCTATGATTATTAACAACAACTTTGGCAAAATGTCAAAGTAATTATTAGTATAATTAACAAAACAACAATAATTCACATTTATTTAACAATCCACCATTTGCAAAAATATATATATATGTAACACATATGTGTGTATTTATACACATACATACATATTCCAGTTGTTTCAGTCCCATCTAACTCTGTGACTCCAGTTTGGGGTTTTCTCGGCAGATACTGGAATGCTTTGCCATTTCCTTCTTTGGCTCATTTGACAGATGAGGAAACTGAGGCAAGCAGGGTGAAGTGACTTGCCCAGAGTCACCCAGATGGGAAGTCTGATGCCAAATCTGAACTCACAGAAATGAGTCTTTTTGACTTTGAGCCTGGCATGTATACATGCATATGTGTGTATGCGTGCTGTATACGTATGTATGTGTGTATGTGCCTGCAGGTACATATACATACATACAAACATACGATTCCGTTTAATCCTCACAACCACCTTGTGAGGTAGGCGCTATCAATATTCCTTTTTACAGATGCAAAAACTAAGGCTTAGTGAGTTGCCCAGGATGACACAACAAGCAATGATCCCGGTAATGATTCTGTAATTGCCAGCATTTATGAAGCCCCTTTAAGGTTTGCTGAGCACTGTACAAATATCTCACTTGATCCTCACAGCCACCCCATTTTACAGATGAGGAAACTGAGGTGGAGGGAAGTAAAGTCACTTGCCCAGGGTCCCACAGCAAGGAAGCCAGGGTTTGACCTTGACCTCCAGACCCCACACCCAGTGGGGTGTTCTGTCCACCATCCCACTTCCTATCTCCCTGCAGAGGAACCTCTGTAAAGTCTCAGGAAATTTACTTTCTGTAGGGGTTTGGGTTTGGTAGTGGAATTTTCACGGGCCAGGACCTTCTCTGATGCTCCATGTTCCCTTGGTAGCCAAAAATCACTCCCTGCGTATCTCCTTCACCTCATCGAAGGCAGAGGGTATTCTAGTATCTACAGTGGAGTTAGCATCAGACACTGGCCCAGTCTGCTGAGCCCCTGGCCTCTATGGGACGCTGCCCCCTTTACCCTCCCACTCTGCCAACATGTGCTTTGGGGGTCATCCCCTTGGTGTCCCTCCTGAGTCTCCACTGGAACAAAGATGAAGCTAAGGCACAGATGCCCTGCCACACAGACCATCTCCCATGCCATTCTGAGAAACAGCCAAGGATGTGGCAGAGAAGGGATCCAGCAAAAGCCATTATACCACAGGGAGGAAGCCTAGGGAACAAGTGGACAAAGTGTTCACTAGTAACAGACAAGTCAGCACCCACTGTGGGCCATTCTGGAGAGACACTGGGGATAAAAGGCAAAAAAGAAAGCACCCTGCCCCCAGGGGGCTCCCACGTGGTCTAGCTGTAGGTCTAGGATCTTATGAAGTTTCTTTCTTTTCTCTAGGCCTTAGTTTTTTTCTATAAAAATGAAGGGGTTGGAGCAGTTGACCTTTTTAGAATCCTATGAAATCATTTCCTTCCTTGGGTCTCAGTTTCCTCATATATCAAATGAAAAGACTCAATGGTCTCTGAAGTGTCTTTGGACTTTGAGCCTACATTTCCATGACTTGCTCAAGGACACACAACTGGGAAGTGTCAAATAGGATTTGGCCTGAGATCTCACTTGGCTCCAAGTCCTGGATTCCCCTACTATTTTCCATGGCC
>JAQQSK010014910.1:0-10963 GCA_028658325.1 Potorous gilbertii | reverse complement strand
CTTGAAACAATGAAGCAAGATGAAATATAATCAGGACAAAAACAAACTCACACTTGAATGCAAAATATCCAGGACATAAATACAGGATAAGGAAGACATGGGTTAACAACAGTCCAGGTGGAAAGTATCTCAGTGAATTACAAACCCAGGGTGGAGCTATAAATTGGTCTAGCTATTCTGGAAAGCAATTTAAAACTGTACTCCAAAGACCACCCAACTGTGCGTACTCTTTGATCCAATAATACCAGAACTACGCCTAAATCCCCAGAGAGGAAGGAAGAAGAGAAAGAAAGGGAGAAAGAAAAAGAAAGACAGAATCCATATATGCAAAAATATTTATAGCAGCATTTTTTTGTTGTAGTAAAGAATCAGGCACTAATAGGGTATTCATTAATTGGGGAAAGGTCAAAAAACTATGATATATGAATATAATGAAATACCATCCAAGCCATAAAAAAATGATGTTATAGAATCAGAGAAACCAGGAAAGATTTATCAAAGATGATACAGAGTTAAGACATCAGAACCAAGAGAGCAATTTATACAATAACTACTATGTTATAAAAAAAAGCTTTTAGAATGTTGATTAATGCAATACTATTCCAGATAAAGGAATGGGAGAGCTAGATGGGAGAAAGACTGAGATTCATATTTTCAGACATGACCAAAGTATAAATTTATTTTGCTTGTCTATGATAATTTGTTAAAAGGGAGTACTTTTTCTCCCAAGGGTAGGGAACATTGGAGTAGGGGTAGGGAAATAGTGATAGACATGGCAAAAGAAAGAAAAGACAATCATTGTGGCATTTTTTTGAAAAAAAATATACAGAAGAGAGCATAAAGACTTTCATAAGAAGACAGATAGATGAGCAGGATTGCTTTGAAACTGTGTCAAATTTATTATACATATATCTACTATGTTCTTGTTCAGTTGTTTTTACTCTCCAAGATCTCATTTGGGATTTTCATGGCAAAAATCCTGGAGTGGTTTGCTATTTCCTTCTCTCGTTCATTTTACAGATAAAGAAACTGAGGCAAGCAGGGTTAAGTGACTTGCCCAGGATCACACAGATAATAAATGTCTGAAGTCAGATTTGAACCAAGGAAGATAAGACTTTCTGATTCCAAGCCCAGTACTTGATCCACTCTATCCTCATAGCTGCTCACCTCTTTAGATAAGTGTGGCTAAGTTACTGTGGATGTTATAGAACACATTATTATGTCATAGGAAATAATAAACATGATGAATAAAGAAAAGCATGGAAAGACATCAATTTATACCAAATAAAATATGGAGAGTCAGGAAAAGAATATATACAATGAAAATGGAAAGAACTACCACAAAATAATTAAAAATAAATGTTGGGAAAAATCTCAACAAACAAACTTGGCCCAAACAGGAGATATAAGACAGCTTCAAACATTTTTTTGCAAGAGAAAGAAAGAGCAAACAAGTCTACAAATGTAGAACACTGAATGTAAAGTCAGATTTTTTTATGTATTGATGGATTTTGCTGATTTAAAAAAAATAAATTCTTTGTTACAAGTGATGACTGAGTGAAAGAACTAAGGGGAATAGAGTGAAAAAATCTAGATGATATAAAAAACAAAAGATATCAATATAAATATATTTTTAAAACATTGCATTGTGGTCATATTCAAGCTACAAACTAAAGTTAACACCAGTGATAACCGTACATAGAATTCCTCTTTTTAAAAAAAATAAGGAGAAAAGGTGTTCCTTAAATAGCATTATGTTGTGTATGATTAATATTATTCCACGAGTCAGAGCCCCCAAAAGGCCTAAATTACTCCATTTTTCTAAGAATTATAGTTAGAGATTTACACTTAGTCTTTCAAGCCACTGGAGAACTTTTTTTTTACAGCATATAATATTTTAGTAAGTAAATTATCTAGATTTTATGTTAGCACTGAAAAATTAATATTATTTTCGTTAGGGAAAAAAATCATTTTCACAGAAGTGTTTTTTCAATTTCATCTTTTATAAACCCTCCATGAAGTGAAGGCCATTGAAGGGAGAAGTACTAAATCTTACTCTTATTACTAAGTTGCTTACTTTCTTCCAAAGAATGACTTAGCAGCTTTAACTCTAAGCTATAAAAGTCGAACAGCTGAGGATCCTTGGTCATAAAGAAGCTGTAATAAACTCTGCACTTCCTATGGCCAAGGAAACATGGGGAAAGCTAAAGTACCTATTTTGAGTTCCTAGCAGACTGGTGAAAGGCAATTACTGTGTCTTACATTCCAAAGGGTCTGGTATGACAACCTCTTTTTTCAAGAAAAGTGCCCAGAGTCACATAGATGAAGGACAAACAAAATCACTGTGTTTTAAACAGTAAGTGGAAGAGAAAAAGTGAAGGATGAGTGTGGGGGGAAGGGAAGATTACTCCCATCCTCCCCCAAGCTCCCAGATTCCATCACCATCTTAATCACTACCTTCAGGGAAAAGCAAATAAGTTGTCTAGGAAGGAAAGAGCTGTTTCTCAGCTAAGGAAACTAATGTATATATTTTCTTCCTTCAACACAGAATCAATGTTCTATCAACACGAAATGGATTTTGGTTGAACATGTTCCACTGGTCCTGGCACTTTTAAAGATATACTGTGGTAATTCAAGTGAATTTCTCCACTTAACAAGATTGGAATTCACTCTAAGCACTGTGGTCAATGAATTTCTCTCTCTGCTTGGATAGTGTTTTGTAAGGAAGTAAAAATGAAGATTTTGAAGGGTGCACCATGGTTGAGATTTGCAAGCATGAAATCAAAATGGGCTTCTGATCCAGATCTCCTCCCAAAACGTGTATGAGAACGAAGCTTGTTTGACGAGAAAGCTATGGTCCCCATTTATCTCTGCCTTCTTTGTCTTTGTCTCTCCAGACGAATCCTGAGTGTACTCAACAAAGCAGATGCTTAATGACTATTAGATTATATTGCTTCTAATAAGTTCTTTGAAGCAAAGGTATTATAGATACCTCCAATGCAGTCAGTCAACAAACATTTTATTAAAACACTAGGAGGGAGCGGGACGGGAGGGATCTCTAGTCATCCTGATCTATATCTTGCCACTGGACCCAGAGGGCTCCAGAGGAGAAAGTGAGGCTGATGACCTTTCACAGCCCTCCTTCATTAAATCTAATTCACTTGCAAGTTATGGTATCATCTTTCCTGATATCATGGTCCTCTTTGAGAATGAAGGACAAATAACAAGGCCTGGAAATACAAAGAAAGGCAAAAAAAAAATAAAAATTCCACCCCTACCCTTCTAATATAAGAAATGACATGCAAATCACTATGTATGTATGAGATGTATGCAGTGCAAAGGGAAGTAAGTATCAAGGCAGGCACTAGCCATGGGATGGAA
This sequence comes from Potorous gilbertii, assembly GCA_028658325.1. Lineage (NCBI taxonomy): Eukaryota > Metazoa > Chordata > Mammalia > Diprotodontia > Potoroidae > Potorous > Potorous gilbertii. The sequence goes on along the minus strand of JAQQSK010014910.1, from coordinate 7,582 downwards.
TGGGGTAGGGGAAAGAAAGGCTTCCACAGAACAGATATTATCTAAGGCTTGAAGGAAGTGAGGTAAGCCAGGAGGAGGAAGTGGGGAGGGAGACCATTCTAGGTCTGACAGTTAGCCAGTGAAAAGATTTGGAGTCAGGAGACGGATTGTCAAATGTAAAGACAGGGTTGGAATAGAGATGACTGGAGAGAGGAAGGATTGTGAAGGTTCTTAAATACTATACAGAAGCTTTTACACTTGATCCTGGAGGTAATAGTGAACTAGAGTTTACTGAATGGGGTTGGGGAGTGTGACATGGTCAGATCAATTTTAAGATCACATTTAGTAGGTGAGAGGAGGATGGACTGAACTGAGAACAAAGCCCAGAAGATTAACCAGAAGACAAAAGCAACGGTCCAAAATTGAAGTAATGAGAAATTAAGAGGGTTTAGGGAAGACTTCCTGTAGAAGGTGGGATGTAATTGTGACTTATTGAGGAGTTACAGAAGCTTTTCTACAGAAGGTGAGATTTAATTGTGACTAACCAAGGAGGTCAGTAGTTGGAGCAGGGGACAGCCAGAGAAAATTCTGGGAACTGAGGAATGTGACCTTGTTTGTACAACAGAACAGGAGACCAGTGTCTTTGGACGGAAGAGTACATGTTGGGGAATTAGGTGAAAGAAGATTAGACTGGTAGGAGAGGGCTGGGTTAAGGAGCATTTTGAATGTCAAAACAGAGAATTTTGTATTTGCTCCTGGACATTATCTCTTTGAATCTCTGAGTTTCCTTATAAGATGAGGGGGTATATTAGATAATGTCATTCTAAAATATAATTTATCCTGTATATATCTTATTTGTACATACTTGTTAGAAAGTGGCTTCCTCTACTAGACCATGAGTTCTTTAAGAACAGGGAGACTTTTTGTCTTTTTTTTCCTATCCCCCAGGATGTAATTAATAAATGTTTGTTGATTTTTCAATCATTTCAATGAGATAAATGTCAAGTCCTGTTTACTACTCAGGTGTCAAGCTGCAGAATCCTCTGAGTGCCCATAATCCTGCCAGAAGTAAGCTGGACCTGTCTGATGGCCAAAAGGGCAGAAACAGGGCACAGGACAGAGTGACCTATTCATGAGTGAGATTAACATTCATAAATCAACCAAGCAAATCAGCAAATATTTACTGAATAGTGACTATGTGCAAGACATGGCATTGGGTACTGGGTATGGAAAGAAGGAAGAAAGGAAGAAAGAAATGAAGAAAGAAAAGAAGGAAGAAAGAAAAAGAAAGAAAGAGAAAGAATGAAGGAAGGAAGGTAAAAAAGAAAGAAAAAGAGGGGAAGGAAGGAAATGAAAGAAGGGGCAGTATTATACAGAAGTATAAGTTTCTGGAGTGAATGGCATGCTGAGAACTTATTGAGATTAGTCAGAGAAAGATATTATGAAGGAAAAAGTTCTGGGTTTTGTTTTTTCTTTATTGTTTTAATGATATCTTTTCTCCTCAATACTCTTTCAGTCATTTCCCATGCTTTCCAGATCAAACCTTTCCTTGTGACAAAGAAAAACAATGAAGGAAAAAAACCTAATACAGAAACTTTCCTTGACTGAAAATATATATAATATTCTTTCCAAAACTAATTGCCTCTACTCTGCTAGGTGGTGCAGTGGATAGTGCACCAAGTCTGGAATCAGGACTTGAGTCCAAATCCAGCCTCAGACACTTATTACCTGTGTGATCTTGGGTGAGTCACTTAACCTCTGACTGTAAATCTATAATTTGAGGATAAGAAGAGCACTTACCACACAAGGTTAATCAAATTAGATAATAACTGAGATAATAAATGAGATCAAATGAGACAATAATTGTAACTTTCAAGAGAAGACTCTGGGAAGATGGCTGAGCAGGTCAGAAAATTCTAAGCTCTCAAGATTTTCCCCCACAAAAGAGATAAAACGAGCACCTCAGGGCTAACAAAGTTCAGGTAAAAATAAATAACAGGGGCACAGTATGGGGTCCTCCTGGGATAATCTGAGAAGACCAGAAGAAAAATCTCAGGATAGGATTTGGTCCTTGTGAAGGGCAAACACCTCCAGGCTAGAGTTCAAGGTAAACAAGAAGTGGCAAGTCACTTAAACAAGCGTTAAGCCCTGGGGTTAGCTGGTTTGGGAAGCTGCCTGGCCCGCATCCACCGGAATTTTTACCCCTGGGACAGTGAGGGGAGTTGGGAGTCTGAACAAGTTATGTTGCAGAGAGCATCAGGGGAGAGAGAGAGAACTAGCACATACTGGGTGAGTGCAGAAGCGGTGGGGCAGAATGCCATGGCTGTAGGCACTTACAGGAGACTGGAGGTTGAGCTTTGGTTCCAGTCTAGATGGGTGAACTGAAGATCAGACCATCCCCCACACCTCAGGGCTAGAGGCCATTACAAAAAATTAAGCTATCACTACAAAAAAATTGCACAGGCAAAGGAGAAAAAATCCAATCATAGAAAATATTATGAAAATAGAGAAGACCAGACAGAGTTCATCTTCAAAGGAGGATATTAAAGCAAAGAAACCCTCTTCTACCCCAAAGAGTAATGTCATATGGTCACCTGTCCAAAAAGAATTTATAGAAGAACTTTAAAAAGACTTTAAAAGTCAAATGAGAGAGACTGAGAAAAAAACTAAAAAAAAATCAGAATGATCCAGGAAAAACAAGAAGACTATGAACAGAAAATCAATCAATTAGAAAATGAGATCCAAAATCTTAAGGAAGAAAATGACACCTTGAGAATTAGAACTGGGCAAAGTGAACACGGTGAAGTTACACGGTGAAGTTAGAAGACATCAAGAAATAATTAAACAAAATAAACAGAACAAGAAAATATAGAAGAGAAAGTGAAACATCTAACAAGAAAAACAACTGATCTGGATAACAGATCAAGAAAACATAAGTATAATTGGACTATCTGAAAGCTATGATCAAAAAAAGAACTTGATGCAATAATATCAGAAATAATTAAAGAAAATTGTCCTGAAGTGATAGAATAAGGTGGGGAGTGGGGAAGTAAAAACAAAAAAAATCCATCAGTCATCACCTGAAAGAGATCCCATGAGGAAAACTCATAGGAATATCATAGTCAAATTCTCAAACTACCAACTCAAGGATAAAATATGAAAAGCAACAAGAAAAAAATACAGTTTAAATATGATGGTGCCACAATTAGAATCACACAAGACCTAGCAATGGAGGCATTAAAGGACCACAGGTCTTGGAACACTATATGTCGAAGAGTAAAAGAACTGGCGTCCCGGATGAAAATAGAAAACCCAGCAAAGTTAAGCATAATCCTGAATGAACAAAAAAGCAGATATTTGGTCAACTGTCAGACTTTTGGGACTTTGTTAAAAAACAAATAAACTACCTCAGCCAAAAAGCTGAACTTAATAGAAGATGACATACATAAGGTACACATCAAAAGTGATTCATTCAGGACAGACCATTTACCTTTTACATATGAAAAATGTAAAACATATGTCTAAGACTGTCATTAGTAATTGGGTAGTTCGTAAGAAAGCTTGGGGCAAACTTGAATGTGATATGACTTTAAAAAGTAAAACCATTTTGGAACAGCTAAAAAGAATTATTATTTTATACAAATGAGGTATAAGAGGAAAAATTGACACAGGGGAAGGAGATGGGGGAGGAGAGCTGGTAGTTCTGGCAAGCTACTTTCATTGGAAATGGGTGTAAGAGGGAAAAATACATACATACATACATACATATATATATATATATATATACATATATATATCTGGAAGAGTATAAAAGTCTTCTAAATTTGGAAGAAATAAAACAGTAAGGGGATGGGGGAGGGAAGAGGCTAACAGAGAGATCTCTAGAAGGGAAGTGAAGGAAATAGGTTATAGGGAGTTATTAGAAGGGTGTTCAGATTTATGGGAATGGAAAGATAGGTGAGGGATTCTTTGAGGGAGGGTAAGCTAAGTAAAAGGAGGGCAAGGTAACAGGAAGAAGTAAAGTAGAGGAGTCAGGAGGGATAGGAAATAAGAGATACAAACATAAAAACAAAGATCACAAATAGAATTTGTTGGGGATAATATGTCTGTATATGGACATATGTATGTACGTATATGTGTGTATATATGTGTATGTGGATTATATATCTATATATATAAATATATTCATACTTTATTGCAACTTTCTGAGGGAGAGAGGGAAGGAAGTAAAAAGAACAAAGTTGAAAGTGCACAGCAGAGAACAAAGGAAAACTTACATGAAAGCAAAGACGGACAGCTCTCACCTCAATGTGTAGTATTTATCATACAAGCTTTCTTGAAATGAAAATTTATCGCTACATATTTTGAATTCTCCTTTATATTCTGCTATACCCACGACTTCTCTTACTGTATTTAAGTTTCAATATTTAAATTTATGATATTTTTTCTTTATTCTATATTTGTGTTCTAGTATTTAAGTCTAAAATAAAAATAAAAAGAAAGGATAAAAGATTTTTAAAAATAATTGTATTGCAGTACCTGTAACCCGTGTACCTGGCACCCAGTAAGTGCTATATAAATGTTAGTTACTACTATCTTTGGTGTTATCTCTTCCTCAGAACCTTCAATGTTCCCCCCTTTTTTCAGAGTTACTATCTTTTTAATGATATTTTCATTAACACTGTTATACATATGATTACTATGCATATTGTTCTTTGAAGTCTGCTTATTTCATCCTACAATTTTTATACAGCCCATGAGAAGAAAGTTCAGTTTTGAAATGATGGCAGAGTCAGAATTTATCCAACCATCAAGGAGAAACTGATACTTTGAGATGAGCTCTAGGGCAGCAGTATGTAATACCTCCTCTACCCCCTCCCCATCAAACCTGGGATTATCAGAGTTGTTAAATAAATTAAACACTTTACTCAGAAATAATATTTCCTTCCTGGGCCTTAAATAGTACTTTTTTTTAGACTTCTCTGATAAAACTATTACATTCTATCTTTTATTGTAGTCATATATATATATATATATATATATATATATATACACATATACTTGTATACAGATATATGTGTACATATATAGAATGCCATACACCATAAGGTACAAAAGGAACTCTTCCCCTTGCCCATAATAGTACTGAACAATAATTTTAAGAAATATTTGATATAATCTAATTTAGAAAAGAACTCATAGACCATTTAATCTAACCTAATCTGTACCTGACCAAGAATCCCTCCTACAATGTACCCCAAAATGACCACAAACCATTCTCTTCATAAAGAATTGCAGCAAGAGAGAACCCATTTCTTATCCAGGTAACCTATTGCACTTTTATACAACTGTAGTTGTAAGAAAGATTTTATTTACATCAAGCAGCACAGGAAAGTGGAAGATTTGAAGAATCTGGTTTTGAATACCAATTCTGCCACTTATTTCTTTGGGCAATTCAATTAACTTCTCTGGATCTTAGTTTCATTATCTCTAAAATGATAGGGTTGTTATTAGATGACATTTAAGGGGCCTTGAAATACTAATTCGGAACACATCCCTGTAAATATCACCCAATGGATCTAGCTCTTCTCTCTAGCTCTAGACCCACTCTTCCAAGATTATCTTTCATGTCCTTACAGATGGCTAACAGTGTTTCACTCTTTTCTTCTCTAGGTTAAAAACACCTCCAGGTCCTCCAATCTTATCAGCCTGCTCTTCTCTTCTGTTCATGCTCCAGAATGTTTGTTTTCTCTAAAATATCTAGAACAGATTATAATATTTCAACAGCTATGTGATAAGGTAGACAGAGTACAGTAAAGCCATCATCACCCTCATTCTGGACATCATGTCTCCCTTAACGAAGCCGAGAATGTTATTGCAGGGTTTTGTTTGTTTGTTTTGAGCTGAGAACACAGAGTTATTAGGCTTAAAGTGGGGATAGCTAGATGATGCAGTGAGCACTAGACTTGGAATCAAGAAGGCTTATCCTTTTGAGTTCAAATCCAGCCTCAGGTACTTTACTATCTGAATAAGTCACTTAACCCTGCTTGCCTCAGTTTCTCTGGAGAAGGAAATGGCAAACCACTCCAGCGTCTTTGCCAAGAAAATCTCAAATGAGATTATGAAGAGTCTGACACACACTACTCAACAACAACAAAGAGAAGACATTCAAATCCTACCTCTGACAAATGATTGAGTGTAGAAACATAAGAAAATCACTTAACCTTTCATTGGCCTGTTTCCTTAATACCTAGCTAAGTGTTTTACATTAATTTTCTCACTTAACCCTCCCAACAACACTGTAAGATATTCTTATTCCCATCTTACAGATGAGAAACTGAGGTAATCCAAGGTCAAGTGATATGCCTAGTATCACACAGCTGGTGTCTGAGGCCACATTTGAACTCAGGTCTTCCTAACCCCAGGCCTAGCACTCTACCTACTATACCATCTACCTACAAAATAGGAGTCTTACCTATAGTGTCTACCTCACAGAGTTGTGAGGCTAAAATGAAGAAATTTATTTACAGACTTTAAAGTCCTTTGTGTCTGTTATCATTGCTATCATTAGCACCTGCCACATTGTTGACTCACACTGAGTTTTCAATTCACTAAAAAAATTGGATATTTTAAAATGGGGTGTGGCCATGCCTCCCTCATTTCTCTACTTAGATAGCTGATTTTCTGAACATGATGGTTGCACTTTAAATCTGTCCCTATTAAATTTCACCTATACCTTATTAAGTTTCACCATTATTCTAGCCTGTTGAGATCTTTTAAAACTGAATTAGTTGAATGAACATCATTTTCTATTTATCCTGGGTAGATAAGTAAGAATCATTTTCAAAGTTATTCTTAAATTAGCTGCCTAAAGATTACACTCTCCAAATTGGGACCATTAAAATGCAGGCACATCCAATACATGATAAAACAAGACCAAAAAGAAAAACTTTTCAGAAAATATTGTTTGGGTTTAAAAATGTTTCTTATATGAACATGCAAAGGCACTAGTTTTTTTAAATGAATGTAAAAAACTCATTAATTTTTCTAATTTTAAATGTTTTATATTATTAATCATGTTACCAAAACAATCCACAAGACATGAAAACTTTTGCTCAAATAAAATTAATTCATATAGGATAAGAAGGGAACTAATGAATGGGGAAAAAAATCTTCATATGAAATACCTCTGATAAGGATCTAGCATACAAGAACTGTAGACAACTAATAGAACTATAGAAAAAAATAAACACCTCTCAAAAAAAAGTGTAAGCTATTACTGACCATATGAAAGAATGCTATAAATCCCTAATAAAAAGAAAAAGTCAAATCAAAACAAATCTAAGATTTCATCTGAAATAAATTGGAAAATTAGCTAAGGGACATTAATGAAACAGTGAAAAATTAAAAAATTTTTTAAAAATTAAAAAAAAAATTAGTGAAACTGAATTGGCACAATCATTCTGGAAAGCAATCTGGAATTATGCAAAGAAAATCACTAAAAAGTACATATCCTCTGTTTTTTTATTTTTAAATAAATTTATTTAACTTTTTACATTCATTTTCACAAGATTTTGGGTTCCAAAATTTTCTCCCCATTTGT
>JAQQSK010014909.1:0-10964 GCA_028658325.1 Potorous gilbertii | reverse complement strand
GAAGTCGCTTGCAAAACTACACAGATATGGCCTGTATTGAATTGCCTGCCTTCCCAAAGGGAATGGGTGGGGAGGGAGGAATGGGGAGAAGTTGGAACTCAACGTTTTAGGAACAAATGTTGAGTATTGTTCTTGCTACTAGGAAATAAGAAAAACAGGTAATGGGGAATAGAAAGCTATCTGGCCCTACAGGACAAAAGAGAAGATGGGGTAAGGGAAGGGAGGGATGAAAGAAGAGAGGGCAGATTGGTGATAGGGGAAATTAGAATGCTCGGTGTATTGGCGTGGGGGGAGGGGACAAATGGGGAGAAAATTTTGGAACCCAAAATCTTGTGAAAATGAATGTAAAAAGTTAAATAAATAAATTTATAAAAAAATGAGAAGATAATACACACAATCCTGAAGACTTTTATGTTCATTAGGGTAGATAAATGTAGTCTACTTAGAAGTCATGAGTATGATTTTAGTATGTTAACATAACCTCAAAGGAAAAAGAAAGGGCGGAAAGGAATATGCTCATGTAAGAGGCAACAGAAGGGAACAATAAGATAAATTTCATCACATACAAGCAATGTGTAATGAAGTTTTTTTTCAATGGGAAGGAAAATGGGGGTAGGGTGGGAAAACCTTGAACCTCACTTTATTCTACACTGAGGCTAGTTCAGTAGAGAAATTTATGTTACCCAATAGGGAGTATGAGTGGAAGAGGCTAGAAAGAGTAAAATATTGAAAAGAGGCAAAATAGATTAAGGGAGGCAAAGGTCAGAAGCAAAATAGACTTTTAAGGAGGGAATGGGATAAAAAGTAAAAAGGATAAATAGAAGAGACCAGGAGGGATGGAAATACGCAGTAATCCTAACTGTGAATAGATTATAAAACAAAATCCAACAACATGCTTCTCGTAAGAGACATACATAGACTTTAATGAAGTAGTTTGTACAGAATCTATTTTGTTTCAAATGAAGTTTAAAAAAAGTATAAGTAGCGATCATGATCTCAAAGGAAAATAAAAATATACCCCATTAAAAAACATAATCATGAAAACTAGATTTGCTAAGACTTACCAAAGAAACTGAATTAAATAATTATTAAACATATAAGCACAAAATGGCATAACATTCAAATTCATGAAGGAAAAGTGAAATGGATTATAGGAGTAAATGGAAAGTAAAAATATGCTAATGGAGGAAACACAATTTACTACCCTTAAATCTAGGTAAATCTAACTATAAAGTAAATTAGAAAAATATTACCGAGGTGAATAGAATTTTTTAAATTCATATAATACACTTCTGAAGAATGTTGAATGAGAATGGAAAAGAGTTCTTTTTTCCTCAGCCATACATGCACCTTCACAAAAATGGACCACATATTAGGGCATAAAACTCCCACAAAACTGTAGAAAAGCAGAAATGTTAGATTTATCCTTCCCAGGCAATAAATATCCCTTTCAGTAAAGAGATTTGGAAGCATAGATTAACCATTAATTGGAAATTAAATAATCTAATGCTAAACAATGAGATGATCAAAGAATAAATCACAGAAAAAGCTAGAATTTCCTTAAATCTTTTAACAAAAATAAGAGCACATATCAGAATTTGTGATATTCAGCCAAAAAAAAAGATTTAGGGAAATATATATCTCTAACTTTTTACATCGAGGAAACAGAGGACGAGTAGATTAACAATGTAATCATGCAAATTTTAAAAAAGGCTAGACAAAACAAATTAAAAATACTTGATTATACATCAAAATAGAAATATTTACATAAATATTGACAATCAAAAGAAAGATTAATAAAATTGAATGTTTAAAAACAGTGTTAAGCTAATAAATAGATGTAGGGGGTGATTTTATGAAAACAACACAGCAAAAATAGATTTATCTTTGGTAATTGCGATTTTTAAAGCAAAGAAAGAACACCAAATTACACCTATCAAAAATCAAATAAGTGAATGCTCAACAAACGAAGATGAAATTAAAGCACTTATTAGGAGCTATATTGCTCAATTACATGCCAATTATGTGTCAAATCTAACAATCTAAAAGAAGTGAATACATATTTACAAAAAAAATGCTCAGATTCACAAAATAGTAAATAAAATATTTGAATAATTCTATGGAAATAGAAAAAATCATAAATGTGTTCCCTAAGAATGAAATCCCAAGATCAGATGGATTTGTAAATGAATTCTATGAAACATTTAAGTAACCATTCATTCCAATACTGCATAAATTATTTTAAAAGAATGGTACAAAATTCCTACAAGTATAATTTGAATGTCAATTTTTAAAATTTTGATCATATCAATAGGCACACAAAAAATTTTGCACAAAATGCAGCACTTATTCTTATTTTTAAAATCTTAGAAAGCACAGGAATAAATTGAGCTTTTCTTAAAATAAGTAGTCTTTATCTAAAATCAAGTGTCAGCATTATCTGTAACGCAAAGTTTATCAATAAGATTAGGCTAATGTAAGGATTTTCATTATCATCAAGATTATTTAATCCTGTAATACTTGCTATAGCAATAATATGAGAAAAAGGAGTTAATGAAATAAAACAAAAGTACTGAGAAAATAAAGTTATCACTTTATTGTAAGTGATATAATAGTATACCTAGAGAACTCTTGAAAATCAACTGAAAGCTAGTCAGAACAATTAAGAACTTAAGCACAGTTGGAGGATATGAAATACACAGAGACATCACTGTCACCATCAGTATTTCTGTGTATTACCAAAACCTAGTTTAATTGCAGGAGATGGAAAGAGAAATGTCTCTTAAAATAATTGCAAGCAATGTGAAATATTTGGGAGTCTGTTTGCCAAGACATATACAGACATCATGAGAACATAACCATAACACATTTTTCATGTACATAAAGACAGATCTAAACAATTAAAGACATATTATTGTTCGGGGGTGGTGTGAGTCAATTTAACAAAAATTGCAATGCTACCTAAATTAATTTACTTATTAAGTGATATACCAAACAGACTACTAAAGAATTATTGCTTAGAGATAGAACAAATAATAACAAAATCCAACTTTTGGAACAAAAAGACTAGAATATCAAGGGAATTAATGAAAAAATTAAGGAAGGATGTTTGGTAATACTGTATCCCAATATGTACTTCAAGGCCATAATTATCAAAACAATTCAATAAGAAAAGGAGTTGTTGATCAGTGGGATAGAATAGGTACATCATATACCGAAAGAAATGACCACAGTGACCTAGTGTTTGATATACCCAAAGATCCAATATATTGAGTCAAGAGTTCCCTATTTAACAAAACTTCTGGAAAAATGGAAATCAGTTTGACAGAAAATAGGTATAGACTAACATTTCACACCATGTACTGACATGAGCACAAAATTGGTACGTGATTTAATCATCAAAAGTGATGTCAACAGCAAATTAGCTGGTCATGGAAAAAAAAATACCAGTCAAATCAGTGAGTAAGGGAAGAATTTATGTACAAACAAGAGACAGAGAGGATCGTGGCAAATAAAATTAAGAAATGTGACTACTTTTTATCTATTTATTTTTAGTGTTCTACAATAACTACCATATGATTTAGGTTTTTTTCCCTCCCTTTCCCTTCTATCCCCTTCCCTACCCCATCCTCCCTCTCCAGAATGGCATACAATTTTATATAGGTTCTACATGTACATTTCTATTAAATACATTTTCACCATAGTCATGTTGTATATAAGAATCAAAACGAATGGTTGAAATCATACAAAACGTCATACAAAAAAATTATCTTCTACATTCTGCGATTAAATTCCATAGTTCTTTCTCTGGATGTGGATGGCATTTTGCTTTAAAAGAACACTGGGAATTGTTTAAGTCCTTGCATTGCAATGAAGTTCTAAGTCTACCAGAAAAAATTCCTCACACACTATGGTTGTTTCTGTGTTCAAAGTTCTCCTGGTTCTGCTCCTTTCGCTCAGCATCAGGTCATATAAGTCTTTTCAGGCCTCTATGAAGTCTTCCTGTTCATCATTTCATATAGCACAATAGTATTCCATTAAATTCATATCCCACAGCTGATTCAGCCATTCCCCAGTTGATGGGCATCCTCTTGATTTCCAGTTTTTGACTACCACAAAAAGTGCTGCTATAAATATTTTTGTACATGTGGTATCCTTTCCCATTTTGATGATCTCTTGGGGGTACAATCCTAGAAGTGGTATTGTTGGGTCAAAGGATATACACATTTTAGTCTTTTGGGCATAGTTCCAAATTGCTCTCCAGAATTGTCAGATCAACTCAGAGCTCCACCAACAATGAATTAATGTACTAACTCTCCCACATGTTCCCCAACATTTATCATCTTCCTGTTTTGTCATGTTTGCCAATCTGATAGATGTGATGTGGTATCTCAGAGTTGTGTTAATTTGCATCTCTCTAATCAATAGTGATTTAGAACATTTTTCATGTCTATAAATATCTTTAACAATTTCCTCTGAACACTGCCTGTTCATATGCTTTGACCATTTATCAGTTGGGGAATGACTTGTATTCTTCTGCATTTGACTCGGTTCTCTATATATTTTAGAAATGAGGCCTTTATCACAGACACTAGTTGCAAAATATCTTTCCCACTTTTCTGCTTCCCTCCTGATCTTGGTTGCATTGGGCAAAACTTTTTCAATTTAATGTAGTCAAAATTATCCATTTTTCACTTCATAATGTTTTCTATCTCTTATTTAGTCAAAAATTCTTCCCTTCTCCAGAAATCTGATAAATACACTGTTACTTGTTCCACTAATTTGTTTAGAGTATCAATATTTATGACGACATCAAGTACTCCTTTGGACTTTATTTTTTTGTAAGGTGTCAGACATTGATCTATGCCTATTTTCCACCACATTTACCCAGTTTTCCCAGCAATTTTTGTTGAACAATGAGCGCTTATCCCAGAAGCTGGGGTCCTGGGGTTTATCAAACAGCAGTAGATAGCTTTATTTATTGCCTACTATTGAGTACCTAACCTTTCCACTTGTCTACCCTTGTGTTTCTTAGCCAGTACCAAGTGGTTCTGACAATTGCTGCTTAATAATACAATTTGAAATCTAGTAGAGCTAGGCCACCTTCCCTAGCATTTCTTTTCATTAGTACCCTTGATATTCTGGACATTTTTTTTCTTCCATATGAATTCTGATATTACTTTTGCCAGCTCTAGAAAATAAGTATCAGATAGTTTGATTGGTATGGTACTAAATAAGTAAATTAATTTATGTAGAATTGTAATTTTTATTACTCAGTCTACCCATGAGCTACTGATGTTTTTCCACTTACTTAGATCTGACTCTATTTGTGCGAAAAATATCCTGTAATTTTGTTCATATTGTGTCTGGATTTGCTTTGGCAGGTAAACTCCCAAATATTTTATACTGTCTACCCTAGCTTCAAATGGGAATTCTCTTTCCTTCTCTTGCTGTTGGACTTTGTCAGTAATATGTAGAAATGCAGATGATTTGTGTGGGTTTATTTTGTAAGTTGCAACTTTGGGAGTTGTTTATTACTTTAAGTGGTTTTTTACTTGAATCTCTGAGATTCTCTAAGTATATCATCATATCATCTGCAAAAAGTGGTAACAGTTTCTTCTTTGCCTATTCTAATTCCTTCAGTTCTTTTATCTTCTCTAATTGCTACAGCTAACTTTTCTAGTACCATACTGAATAACAGTGGTGATAATGGATATTCTGGTTTCACCCCTGATCTTATTGAAAAGGCATCTCCATTGCATATAATGCTTGCTGAAGCTTTGAGGTAGGTACTGCTTATTATTTTATGGAAAGTTCCATTTTTTCCTATGCTCTCCAGGGTTTTCAATAGAAATGGGTGCTGCATTTGGTCAAAAGCTTTTTCTGCATCTATTGAGGTAACCATGTGATTTTTGTTGGTTTGTTGTTGATATCATCAATAATGCTAATAGTTTCCATAATATTGTACCAGCTCTGAAGTCTTGGTATGAATTGTACCTGATCATAATATATTATTGTCATGAGAAGTTGCTGGATCTTCTTGCTAAAATCTTATTTAAAATTTTTGCATCTATATTCATTAGAAAAAAATGGTCCATCATTTTCTTTCTCTGTTTTGTCCCTTCCTGGTTTAGATAACAGTACCATATTTACCTCATAAAAAGAATTTGAGAGGACTCCTTCCCAAATATTCTATATATAATTAGAATTAAATGTTCTTTAAATGTTGGATAGAATTCACTTGTAAATCCATCCAGCCTTGGAGATACTTTCCTAGGGAGTTAATTGATGGCTTATTCAAGTTCTTTTTCTGAGATGGAATTGTTTAAATATTCAATTTCCTCTTCTGTTAATCTGAACAATTTATATTTTTTGAATAATAATTCATCTCATTTAGATTGTCGAATTTATGGGCATAAAGTTGGGCAAAGTAATCTCTGACTATTGCTTTAATTTCTTACCCATTGGAGGTGAGTTCACCCCTTTTGTTTTTGATATTGGTAATTTGGTTTTCTTCCTTGTTTTTTTTGTTAATAAAATTGACAAAAGGTTTATCAATTTTGAAAGTTTTTTCATAAAATCTACTCAGTTTCATTTACTAGTCCAATAATTTTCTTTATTTCAATTTTATTAATCTCTCCTTTGGTTTTCAGTATTTCTAATTTGGTATTTACTTGGGGATTTTCAATTTGTTCTTTTTCAGCTGCGTGTCCAATTAATTGATCTCCTCTTTTTCTGTGTTATTCATGTATTCATTCAAAGATACAAAGCTTCCCCTAAGGACTGTTTTTGTAGTATCCCATAAGATTTAGTAGATTTCCTCATTATTGTCATTCTCTGGAATGAAGTTGTTGATTGTTTCAATGATTTGTTATTTAATCCACTCCTTCTTAAGGATTATGTTATTTAGTTTCTAATTAATTTTTGATCTATCTTTTCATGGCCTTTTATTACATATAATTTTTATTGCATTATGATCTGAGAAGGATGCATTGACTGCCTCTGCCTTTCTGCACTGAATTATCAGTTTTTTTATGCCTTAGTACATGGTCAGTTTTTGTATATGTACCATGTACCTCTAAGAAAAAAGTATATTCCCTTCTATCCCCCTTCAATTTTCGCCAGAGATCTATCATATCTACCTTATTCAGAGTTTTATTCACCTCCTTGACTTCTTTAGTTTATTTTAAGGTTACATTTTTCAGGTTCAGAGAGGGGGAGTTTGAGGTTCTCCACCAGTATAGGTATGTTTTCTATTTCTTCCTGTAACTCCCTTAACTTCTCCTTTAAGAATTTGGATGCTATACCATTTAGAACATATATGGTCAGTAATGATATTGCTTCGTTGTCTATGGTGCCTTTTAGCAGGATGTAGTTTCCTTCCTTATCTCTTTTGATAGTTCTGTTTCTGCTTTTGCTTTGTCTGAGATTAGGATTGTTACTCCTGCTTTTCTCACATAAGCTGAAACACAATATATTCTGTTCCAACCTTTTACCTTTACCCTGTATGTATCTCCCTGTTTCAAATGTGTTTCTTGTAAATAATATATTGTTAAGTTATGGTTTTTAATCCATTCTGCTATCCATCTCTGTTTTACAGGAGAGTTCATTCCATTCACATTCACAGTTGTGATTATTTTATGTCTTTCCCTCCATCCTCTTTCCCATCATTTGTGCTTTTAGTTCTCCCTTCTCCCTTCCCTTTCACAATAGAGTTTTAATTTTGAAAACTACCTCCCACAGTCTTCCCTTCCTTCTTTCAGCCTCCCTCCTTTTTTCCCCTTTACCCTTACTACTTCTTCCCTCTTTTTTAGCCTCCCCTCCCTTTTCTTTCCCCCTTCCCCTCCTACTGCCTATAGAGCTAGTAAGATTTATATACTTAATTAAGTTTGTTGTTCCCTCCTTGAACCAAATCAGATGAGAGTACCTCTCACACAATACTCATCTCCCTCCTGTCTTTGCCTCTACTGTAATAATTGTCTACTTCTTCCTGTGATGTAATTTATCATTTTCTGCTTCCTCCTTTTTACATCTCCTGTTACAATCCTTTCACACACCTAAATCACATTTTTATTATCACATCATTTACTTTATACCCATTCCCTATATATATATATATATATATATATATCCCTTTCATGTTTCATAATAAATATACAATTCTCAATATTAACAAGTAGTTTCTTCCCTTATAGGGAGGTAAACAGTTAGCCCAAATTCAGTAACAAGTTATTCTTTTCCTCTGTTTCCCTTTTCATGTCTCTCTTGAGACCTGCATTTGAAGATCACATTTTTTATTGCATTCTGGCCTTTCTATCAGGAAGGTCTGTAAATCTCTTATTTCATTGAATGTCTGTCTCCTTGCCTGAAATGTTATACTTAACTTTGCTGAATAATTGATCATTCATTGTAGTCCCATCTCCTTTGCCTTATGGAATATCATGTTACAATTATTTCAATCTTTTATTGTAGAAGTTGCAAGTTCCTGTGTGATCCTTGCTGTAGCTGCTTGATATTGGAATAGTTTCTTTCTGACTGCCTGTAGTATTTTCTCCTTCACTTGAGAGTTCTGAAATTTGGCAACAATATTTCTTGGTGTTTTTAGTTTGTGAACCCTTTTAGGAGGTGATTGGTGGATTCTTTCAATGTCTGTTTTGCCCTCTGGATCTAGCACTTCTGGGCAATTTTCCTTGATGATTTCTTGGAAGATATTATCTGGGATCTTTTCTACATTATGGTTTTCTGGTAGGCCAATGATTCTTAAATTTTGTCTCCTGGATCTATTTTCCAGGTCAGTTTTTTTTTTCCAATTAGATATTTTACATTTTCTTCTATCTTTTCATTCTTTAGATTTTGTTTGATTTATTCTTGATGTCTCATAGAGTCTTTAGCTTCTACTTGCCCAATTCTAATTTTTCTCAAATTTTTCTTCTGTTTACTTTTGCACCTCCTTTTCCATCTGTACAATTCTTCCTTTTAAGGAATTGTTTTCTCCAGTTAATTTTTGTAATTCCCTTTCACTTTGTTCAATTTTCCTTTTTAAAGAGTTTCTCTCTTCGGTGAATTTTTTTCACCATATTTTTAAAATCACTGGCCAAGTTTTCTTCTGTTTCCTTCTTCAGCTCTTCCAAGGGTGCTCTCTGAACATGTGAACAGTTCATAGTCCCTTATGAAGTTTCAGAGGGGAGTATAGTCTCAATGCTGCCCTTTTTGCAATTTGTGTTTCGATCCTTGTCCCCATAGAAAGATTCTATGATCTGTTCCTTCTTGCTTTATTTCTTCTTACTCGTAATGATGACACTTTGTGTATTGTGACCTCTGGTTCCTTCATCTAGAAACTAAAGAACCTGGTGCTGAAATGACTGGCATGAGAAAGTTCAGGTCAAGTGTATTCTTTCTCTTTGTGTTTTCCCAGATTAGCACTGGAGCTTTTATAAATAGGAAGACAAAGCCCCTGGCAGGATTCTGGATAAATGGTCTTGCTTTGAGTTCTACCTTGCTTGTTGCAGGTCGGTCTGTCTGCTCTCTCCCCATCCCCCACAATCAATTTGTGGCTAAGGACACAAACTTTCAAGATGAACAGTTTCTACTGGTTCCAGGGGAAGGTAGGAGATGAGTAGTTGATGGAGATGAGTAGCTGGTGGCTATGGTGGCTGCCTGATATCAAATAAGAGTTTATCTCTCAAGGAAGTATTTTTCACATGCGTTATTTTTATTTTTTAAGGAAAAAAATGACATGGATAGAGAAGAACATAATAGAAGATATAAAATATAAAGCAATAAATTTCCATTTCAAGGAAGGTTGTATAATAAATACTACATAGTGAGTCCAAAGCTGTCCATCTTATCATTGTTTCTTTCCAGGTTTTCTTTTGTTCTCTGTTGTGCAATTTTTAATTTATTGTTTTCTTTCCTCTTCCTCAAGTTCCCGGCCCCCCCCCCGCAGTCTACATGTGTATATATGTATGTATATATATACACATACATATATATATACACACATGTGTGTATTTATACACTCATACACATATATCTATACACACATGTATACGTGCATTTTTCTCTGTGTTCATGTTTTCTTGTTGCTCATAATATTTCCTCTTTAACTTGGGGATTTTGAAATTTGACCATTATATTCCTTTTGGTTTCTCTCCTAGGAACCTTATAAGGTGGTGATCAGTGGATGTTTTCTATTTCTATTTTCTCTTCTTGTTCTAATGCTTTGGAACAATTTTCGCTAATTATATCTTGCATTATTGTATCAAAATGCTTTTCTTTATCATAACTTTCAGGTATTCTGATTATTCGTATGCTTCACTTCTTGATCTGTTCCCCAGACCAGTTGTTTTCAATATGCTTCCATTTTTTCATTCTTTATATTTTGTTTCATTATAACTTCGTTGGCTTTCCCTTACTTAATTCTAATTTTCAAGGAATACATAAATTTGCAAGATTAGGAAGAAAGGTCCGTATTACCCAGATAAAAGGGAGTGCATTTCAGCAGTGGAAATGTCCAAGCAAGACAGCAACAAGTCCTACCTCAGCAAACCAACTGGACAGCTTGAGCACCAATGTGATGGACCAGGTACATGCCAAAACCAGAACCTCTCATGTGCCTTGTTATAACAAGGGGAACTAGTAGATTCCAGCAGCAAAATCTACACGTGCTTCAGTGCATCCTTCAGAGGCCAGACCTCAATATGCTTCAGTGTAGCTCTGGGGGGAAAGTAGAAAAACCCCATCTCCCCTCTGCACATGACAGTCACCAACACGAGAATCCCAGCTCAGAACAAGGTAAGCTGCCAAACCACTATAATCTCCAGCCACCAGGACCTGAGACTCTAGGGGAAAAAGTCAGTAACCAGTTCCCTGGCCTCCACCACAAGAAACCTGGGATAGTGCACCCTGTGCCCCAGGAGGACAGCTCAACTTTAAAATACATGAAATTGGCAAAAAAAAAAAAA
>JAQQSK010014908.1:0-10964 GCA_028658325.1 Potorous gilbertii | reverse complement strand
AGACTAACTATATTTCCCTCCATCCTATTCTGCCCCACATTGCTTCTATTCTCTCTTTTGATGCAGTCCCTCACCAAGAGTGTTGATTTCAAATTGCTCCCTCTTCCCATTGCCCTCTCTTCCATCATCCCCCCACCCTGCTTATCCCCTTCTCCCCCACTTTCCTATATTGTAAGATAGGTTTTCATACCAAAATGAATGTGCATTTTATTCCTTCCTTTAGTCAGATGTGATGAGAGTAAACTTCATGTTTTTTTTCTCAGCTCTCCTCTTTTTCCCTGCACTAAAAAGTCTCCTGCCTGCCTCTTCTATGAAAGGTAATTTGCCCCATTCCATTTCTCCCTCTCTCCTCCCAATACATTTCTCTCTCACTGCTTAACTTCATTTTTTTAAGCTATGATCCCATCCTATTCAATTCACTCTATGCTCTCTGTCTCTATGTGTGCATGCACATGTGTGTGTGTGCATGTGTGCATCTGCATGTGTGCATGTGTGTAATCCCACCAACTACTCAGATACTGAAAAGTTTCAAGAGTTATAAATATTGTCTTTCCATGTAGGAATGTAAACAGTTCAACTTTAATAAGTCCCTTATGACTTCTCTTTGCTATTTACTTTTTCATACTCTTCTCATTCTTGTGTTTGAAAGGCAAATTTTCTCTTCAGCTCTGGTCTTTTCATCAAGAATGCTTGGAAGTCCTTTATTTCATTGAAAGACCATATTTTCCCCTGAAGTATTATCCTCAGTTTTGCTGGGTAGGTGATTCTTGGTTTTAGACCTAGTTCCTTTGACTTCTGGAATATCCTATTCCATGCCCTTCGATCCCTTAATGTAGAAGCTGCTAGATCTTGTATTATCCTGACTGTATTTCCACAATACTGGAATTGTTTCTTTCTAGCTGCTTGTAATATTTTCTCCTTGACCAGGGAACTTTGGAATTTAGCGACAATGTTTATAGGAGTTTCTCTTTTTGGATCTCTTTCGGGAGGTGATTGGTAGATTCCTTGAATACTTATTTTGCCCTCTGGTTCTAGAATATCAGTGCAGTTTTCCGTGATAATTTCATGAAGGATGATGTCTAGGCTCCTTTTTTGATCAAGACTTTCAGGTAGTCCCATAATTTTTAAATTGTCTCTCCTGGATCTATTTTCCAGGTCAGTTGTTTTTCCAATGAGATATTTCACATTCTCTTCCATTTTGTCATTCTTTTGGTTTTGTTTTGTGATTTCTTGGTTTCTCAGAAAGTCATTACCCTCCATCTGTTCCATTCTAATTTTTACAAAACTATTTCCTTCAGTGAACTTTTGAATCTCCTTTTCCATTTGGCTAATTCTACTTTTTACAGTGTTCTTTTTCCTAATTGGCTTTTTGACCCTCTTTTGCCAATTGATTTAGCCTATTTTTAAAGGTGTTATTTTCTTCAGCATTTTTTGGGGTCTCCTTTAGCAATGTGTTGACCTGCTTTTCATGCTTTTCTTCCATCTCTCTCATTTCTCTTCCCAGTTTGTCCTCCAGCTGTCTAACTTGATTTTCAAAATCCTTTTTGAGCTCTTCCATGGCCTGAGCCCATTGAGTATTGATTTTGGATGTTTGAGATACAGAAGCCTTGACTTCTATGTCTTTCCTTGATGGTAAGCATTGTTCTTCCTCATCTGAAAGGATGGGAGGAGATTTCTGTTCACCAAGAAAGTAATCTTCTCTGGTCTTATTTTTTTTTCCCTTTTCTGGGCATTTTCCCAGCTAGTTACTTGACTTCTGAGTTTCCTTACCCACTCACCTCACCTCCAGTTCCACCCAGCTAGTGCTTGGGGTCTGATATTCAAATGCTGCTTCCCTGCCTCAGAGCTTTCATCAGGGGCAGGGCTTCTATTCAGTTTCATATTAAGTTCAGCTGCTTGAGTGGGGGTAGGGCCACCACATGAGGCTCAGTTCCCTCAGTGGGTTTATGTGTAGACCTTCAACAATGGATCCAAGCTCCTGCCTGCTTTGGGAGCCTCCATCTGCTTCTGCCTCTGCTACTGCCTCCTGAGGGGGCCCGAGTTATAGAGACACCCAACTCCTCTCTCAGAAAGCTGAAAATACCCTCTCACTGACCTTTCGCATCTGTGGGTGGAGAGACCTGTGCAGCAGATGGAGATTCTGTCCCTGAAGTCTGCTCAGATCAGCTCCTCTCGGGGCCATGCGACCAAGGCAGGGGTGGACTCTGCCCTGGGTCCAGTATATGAAAGACCTTTGGTGTTGGTTTTTCAGGGCTCTCTGAGTCAGAAATCTCCTCTACTCTGTTGTTGTGTGGCTTCTGGTGCTCCAGAATTTGTTAGGAGTTCTTCTTTACAGATATGTTATGGACCGTGGAACTAGCATATGTATATCTTTTTACTCTGTCATCTTGGCTCCTCCCATCTTGATTATGGTTTTTAATGCATTCTGCTACCTGCCTCTATTTTATGGAAAGTTCATCTCACTTACATTCACAGTTATGATTACTATTTATATCTTTCCCTCCATCCCCTTCCCCACCCCTGTTTATCCTTTTAGTTTTCTCTTCTCCTTTCCCATCCACATTGGAGTTTTAATTTTTGACCACAGCCCCCTCGGTATTCCCTCCTGTGTTTCTGCCCTCCTCCTTTTTAATCCCTTTTTTCCTTACTATTTATTTCCTCCCTTTTATCCTCCCTTCCCTTTTCTTTCCCCTTTCCCTTCCTACTGCCCATAGAGCTAGTTGTATTTCTATACTTAACTGAGTTTATTGTTCTCTCCTTGAACCCAATCAGATGAAAGTAACTCTCAAACAATGTTCATCTCTGTCCCCTCTTTCATTTATTTTGATATATTTTGTTTCTATTCCTGTGATGGATTTTATCTTTTTCTGACTCCTTTTCACAATCTCTATTACAATCCCTTTGCACTTCTATATCATTTATGTCACATTTTTATCATGACATCATTTACTTTATACCATTCCCTCTGTCTATGTATATCCTTCTTATTTATCATAATAAATATTCACTTCTCAAGATTAACAAGTATCATTTTCCCTTATAGAGATGTAAACAGTTTGCCCATATTGAATGTCAAGTTTTTCCCCCCTGTTTACCTTTATATGCCTCTCTTGAGCCCTGTGTTTGAAGATCTGATTTTCTATTGAGCTCTGGCCTTTTCATCAGGAAGGTCTGGAAATCCCTTATTTCATTGCATGTCCCCCTTCTTGCCTGAAATATTATGCTCAACTTTACTGGGTAATTGATTCGTGGTTTTAGTCCCAGCTCTTTTGCCTTACGGAATACCATATTTCAATTCCTTTGATCTCTTAATCTAGAAGTTTCAAGGTCCCATGTGATCCTGACTGTCGCTCCTCAATATTTGAATTGTTTCTTTCTGGTACCTGCAATATTTTCCCCTTCACTTGATAGTTCTGGAATTTGGCAATGATATTCCTCGGTGCTTTTAGTTTAGGATCCCTTTCAGGAGATGAATTGTGGATTCTTTTGATGACTATTTTGCCCTCTGGAACTTAGACTTCTGGGGAATTTTCCTTGATGATCTCTTGGAAGATATTGTCCAGGCGCTTTTTTTCATCGACTTTCTCATAGACTTAGATTTTCTCTTCTGGAACTATTTTCCCGGTCAGTTCTTTTTCCAGTTATTTACATTTTCTTCTATCTTTTCATTGTTTAGATTCTGTTTACTAATGCTTGATGTCTTGTAGAGTCATTAGCTTCTATTTGCTCAATTCTAATTTTTATGAAATTATTTTCTTTACTTAACTTTTGCATCTCCTTTTCCATCTGTCCAATTTTTTCTTTTAAGGAGTTATTTTCTCCAGTTTGGTTTTGTACTTCCTTTTCCATTTGTCCAATTTTCCTTTTAAATTCTTCTGTGATTTCTTTTGTCATACTTTTAAAATAATTGTTCAGTTTTTCTTCTGTTTCTCTGATCTGTCTTTTAAAATCTTTCCTGAGCTCTTCACCAAAGGCTATTTGGGCTTCAGAGCAGTTCATATTCCTTTCTGAAGATTCAGATGGGAATATAGTCCCATTGCTGACCTCTTTGGTATTCATGTTTTGGTCCTTGTCCCCATAGAAAGATTCTATGATCTTTTCTGCTTTGCTTCTTACTTGTGATGATCACCATTTTCCTGGCTTTTAAAGTAGATCTCTGTGTCTGGGGCACAGGAAGCTCTGTGACATGATTCTTGTGCCTAAAACTTAAGGCTTTGTGTGTTGTGGCATCTGGTTCTTTCAGTTAGAAGCTAAAATGCTGCAGCTTATCTGGTCCTGAGCTGGCTGGTGTTGGAGAGCAGAGGCCAGTTGAAGTCTTTTTGGGTTTCCCCTGAGTTACCCTGGAGCTTGCTGTGATAGGTGTGGGGGAGGGATGATCTGGCCATGGGAAATCTCCTCTGCTGAATTAGAGCACAGGCAAGTTCAGTGGTTGGTGATCCTGTCTGTGTTAGTGTCTTCCCTCTTCCTTTGGGGTACTGAGGCATGCCTGGGGTCCTGGTGTTGGCGGTTGCAGGCTTCATGCCCCTGGGGCTCAGGATCTTCTCCCAGTTTTCTGAGGTGGGGCTATCTGGGAGAGCTCTTGTCCTGCACTAGTCCCCTTCAGTCATAGCAAGAGGGACCCTCCTTAGCGATTTTCCTAGCCTCATGGGCTAAGAGACTGTTTACCCCTTCTGATGCTCTCACTGTTCCAGGATTTTTCCTGGGGAAATATTCTGTGGGCTATTCAAGGTCAACAAGAATAGGGAGATAGCAATTACTGATCACTTTACCATCTTGCCTCCCAGAATGAGAAATCATGCATAACATTTTTAAGAGCAATTTTAAATTAAGGTATATACATTTTTAAAACACAATACTATTGCACAATTGAAAGGCTACATTTCAGTGTAAATGTAATTTTCACATGATTTGCAAAACCAAAAAAATCATGCAGCTCACCATATGTGCTTTATTGCAGTGGTTTAGAATGAAACCAGAGGTCTTCTTGTAGAAAATTACTAAAAGTTCCATGAAATAGTATCTCTTGTCACCCTTGGGCACCTAATAAAAGCAACTCTGCCAAATTCTTTAATTACCATTCCCAAAAGAGAAAACCTTCCATCCTTGTTCTAGTTTTGGTTATTGTAAGACTTTCAAGATGAATGTAATTCAGTTTTCCATGAGGATGTCCAATTCTTGGCATTAGATAGATATCAAATTGAACACCAATGATCGAGTTAAAATTGATAGTCTTAACATTTTATAGTTCTTAACAGCTTATTTTCACTTTCTCACCACTCTGCCTTTGATTCCTCTGTTTCATAAAACAGGCCATTTTTGCATTTTTCTTTGTTGAGTGGGCTGACATGACTAAACATTTCATCATTAAATGGCCAGCCTCTTTGTGCTTAAATAGGTTAGTGGACAAAATCTTTTGCCATAGCCATCCCTGAAGCCTTTACTACACAGTAGGTCCTATCAAACCTTACCCTCTCTTTGCACAACCTTTGAGAATCCAGTGTCACCTCTTTGCCAAAATGATGCACTTAAATAGATCTTTGAAGAGTTGTAGGAAAATCACTGATCAATCTGACCCAAAATGTATAAGGGAGTACAACAATTATTTAAAACTAAATGCATTTACCTAATACAGATGCAGTGAAAAGATATAAACTGTTTCAAAAGAAGAATTGCAAACTGTCAATGGTCATATGAAAACATGCCCGACATTGCTAAGAGTAAGAGAAATGCAAATTCAGTAAAATCTTAGTGTTCATCTCACACCAAGAAAATTGGAAAGATGATGAAAAATAGAAACAGTCAGTGTTAGAGGGCCTCTGGGAACACAGGAACACTACTAAAATATTGAAGGAAGGGTAAATTGGTCAATCTATTCTGGGAAAAAGGAATTATTCAAGAAAAATGTCAAAGCATATCCTTTGACTATCCCCAAGAGATCAAAGACAGAATAAAAGGCCTGATATATGTTGAAAGATAACATTTTTTTTAATAATAGCAAAAACAAAATAGCAATAATAGATCCAAAACAGCAACAAAGAAAAAATTTGAACCAGTGAATACTCACAGATTGCAAAATGGCTGAATATTGTGTTATATGAATATAATGGAATATTATTGTATGGGAAGAAATGAGGAAGATTAAAAAGTAAGAGACTGGAAAGACTCAAATGAGCTGATGAAGAGTGAAACAAGCATAACCAGAAGAACACATATGATAATTCCAATACTGTACGTAAAATGAACACTGGCAAGAATTAATTGTTTAAGAAAATTTCTGGGGACTGGGTAATAATATCTACCTTGTCTCAAGAAATAATGGGGGCACAATGTTATTGGCATTGCCATCTAGTGACTGTATTGATTATTCTGGCTTAAATGTTTTTCTTTGTCGCAAAGAATAATTGAAATTTAGGATGGAAGGAGAGCAAAAATGATGACATCCATGAAGGCCTGTGGTGTAATACCAAAGCCCCAATGCAACTACTTTTAGATAAATATACTCACTAACTGAATGAATAAATGTGTGAATGAATGAATAAATAGTGGATATTCCTTTTCCTGCCCTTAAGAGATTGTCAATCTAATAAGATAAGGTAAAATTAAAATATAGCCTTTTCCTGCATTTTTTTGTGAAAAGGTAAAAGATGATCTGACAGTTTGTCAAAATTAGTCTCCTGGACTGAATTGGTCTCTGTCAATATAATGATACTTACAACTTTAAGTCCATATTGCTGTAGCAATCAGCATCCACAGTGAATTGGTAAACATAAATAGATAGTTTTAAGAAATTTTATGACACTAATTCAGTCAAACTTAATGTCTAAGGAAGATATTGAAGGAAAATGAAGTGGTTTTTAATATGAAGTGATGAAGTATTTCATGATTATGAGGAAGTACTCATAATTCAGTGATGCCTGAGAAAAGGGGTGTTTAACTACAGGAAAGAAGAAAAAAAGGGCATCATTTTAAGAGAAAATGGAAGATGAGAGGAAATCTTCATAGGACCATTGCGATACAGAAGACTGAAAGCAAGGTTAGAGTTGAAAGCACACATATACGTAACGTAGCAGAAGAAAGGCAATACTGCTCATTTGACCATTGTACAACTTTTCTTTTAAAGAGATGAAATTCTTCAAACTATTGATTCATCCAGAAGACTAAACTGTTGAAACTGGGTTTGTTGGAATGAGAATACAGAGAAAAGTCAAATTGTCTAGTGTGGAGAAGGAGAAGAATTGGGGTGACAATGAGGAAAGTTACATAATTGGCAGCGAAGATGCCTTGATAAAGCCAGGAAGCAGAGTTTCAGATATAGGGATGGAGAGCTAAAGAAAAACTTTGTTATCTTTGGAGATGATACTAAGTGAAATAAAAAAGAGGAAGGATTTGAATTGTTATATTTTGCATCCAAAATTCTAAGTCTCAAAGCATTCAAGGTTGTCCAGCATAAATGCGGGACCTTTTAACCCAAAGATAATGATATCTTTCTTCCCTTCTGTTTGTCTCCCACCTCCTTCTAGTTGCACTGACAAACCACTGATTGGTCCTTCACACCCTCATTTCAGTCTCCTCGATGCTTGAATGCGCTTATACAACTGTCTAGTAAGTTTCTTGCCTTTGCTTTTTTTTAAATTTTTTTCTTGTATTTCTCTTCTCAAGTCATTATTTATGCTTCAACGTTATCCTTTCCCCAATCTCTCACCCCCCTGTAATTGAATTTCCCCCTTGTCAGTCCTCTCATGTTTCCCAGGTCCCTGTGCTGATTTTTTCTCATCTCTTGTCCCCGTCATCTGTTTCGTCTCTGCGTGTCCTGTTCTTCTGACAAAACCCCAGCATGTGGCACTGAAGCAGCTCCACTGGACACAGCACCTCCTGCAGTGAGAGAAATCAATGCATCTGGACACTGTGTCGCACTTCTGTAGACCACAGATTTCAATATAGTTAGGACACAGCTTGTTGCTGAAGGAAAGAGCTTACATTTTCCTTTTTTCAAGATGAATAAATGTTCAAGATAAGAAAAGTGCACACAAGGGGAAAATAATTCTTTGAAAGATAGTTCCCTTTTCTCTTCTACATCACAGTGCCTACAACATAGTCTTAAAGCAGGACCTAAGTCCCTGGGCTAACTATTATTCATTACTCATTTTATTTTTTACAGGCTTCGTACAGGAATGCATGGTTTCTGTCTCCTATAGATTAGCCCGGATTTTGTTCTTCTAGGCTGATCCAATCTATAACAAATGCCTTGTTCTTGGTAAGATGTAAGAATCCGTGCCAATCACATGCCATGGTATATACTTAGGTATAATGTATTCCTGAGGTAGTGTGATTCTGTGGAGTGGGGTGGTCAGTATCTGGTCAGTGAGATTAATGAAAAATATAGAATTAAAGAAGACACAGTTGCATTGCTCCCTTAAGTAGATTTTTGTATAAGAATCAAATATTGCCCAGACCACATAGACCACTATGAAGAAAATTTCTACCTATCTAAAAGCAATGTTTTGAAAAGTCAAAGTATATAACCTATCCTAGAAGCAAGGAGAATAAAAAGTATCATTCATAAGACATAAGAATCAGAATCTTCAAAGTCATCAATTTCAAAGTACTCATTTTATTAGGGTGACCAATAAGGGCTGTGATTTGCCCAAGGTCACATAAGCTAGTGTGTTTCAGAGCTAGGACTCGAAGACATTTCTCTCATTCTTTTCCTCCTTCTAATACACTGATAATTTTTCTATCATGCTTGGCCTTTGAGAAAAACCACAGTTCCTGCCTTTATGGGCCCCAACACTTACTGATACCTCATTCAATCCAACCATTATCTTTTACTTTCTCCTTTTAAATGCCACTTGGCATGTTCTGGGGCACAAATGAATAGTTGGTACAGTCATGGAAAGGAGTTGAAGGAGACAGGTCACTTTTCTACAATCAAAGATTCATAGGTTGAAAAGCGATTCTGGTCTTCCACCTAAAAGAGAAGGTAACATCAGTTTCTATTTTCTAGCTTAACAGCAACAATGACCTGCTTTTTTTTTTTCTTTTAAAGGAAGCAAGTCTTCATAGGAAGAAAACAAAGGTGAAGTTTCAGAAGAGACACAGCCCTTTTAAGAAAGTTGGAGAGTGGATGCATATGTTCCCAGAAGAGGAAGGAAGCAAATAGACTACTGGAGCTAAAAGAACATTTAATCTTTCCTGAGAAGGGGCTGTGCTGGATGTTTCAATGAAGAAGCAATTATTTGTCCTCTAAAGAATGATAAAGTACAGAAACTATTAGGGGGAGATCATCTAATTAGAGTCAGAGGAAGAGAAATTAATAGTAAATTTGATGACAGTTTTCAGTCAATCAATAAACATTTATTAAGTACTTACAATGTGTTAGGCAACATGACCTTTCCTCATATCTTTTATAGAATTTAGCTTATGCTTTCCCATGTAATGGCCACATCATATGCCATATAATATTTTTGTCTATGTCTCTTATTTCTGACTATTTTGTAAATTCCTTGAAGACAAGAGCTTTCATGGGCTCAAATGTGTGTTGTCCATTTTTATATCTGACTCAGTACATTTGCTTACCATGATAATAGGTGTTTCAATATATCCTGAATGTTATTCTTAAATCTTATATTTTCTTGGTGATTCAAATAAAAATGGACTTTGCTAGTACTACTAAGTGTCTGATTCTATGGTTTGATAAATTAAAGATGTAGCTCATATGCAGAATTTTTAAATAAAAAGAAAAAAGTCAGTTATATAGAAAGATATATGCATTTTTTTACGTAGTGTAGCATTCCTATCTTGAAATTAGAATTGTGTTTAAATATATTAATAAAAACATTGACTACCGATGTGCATTTCTAACTATACTAAATCATTGTCTGCCCCGTATTTTGTTCATTTCATGCCATGACAATGCATTCAGCTCTCTGAGACTGCATATCTCAGGAGAGCACCCATAGAAAGTTACAAATACAATTTTTGCAAGACATTTTGCTGCTGCTGTTGTTATATTGTCTAGCAACCTATGACAGATTGCCAAGTGCAATTCCAAATTGTTATGACACGCAAAATATTTAGTTGTTCATTGAATAAAATGAAACAATGCCTTCATTAGTATAGTCTTAAAAATAAGAAGCATTTATCAACACTGAGAATCCTGTTAATATTTACCACCACAGCACAATATCATGGAAACAGAGTCAAAAACTTCAGTTCAATTTCCAGTTCCAGCAACTTCCTAGTTATGGAACTTTAAAAGAAAATAATTTAAATTATCTAAGCCTCAGTTTCTTGATTTGTAAAATGGGGATAAAGATAGCTGTATTCCACTGAAGTTCAATTCTACTAGCTCATTGAGATATGATATTAAGACACTGTAATCTATGCAAAGCTGAAAAAACAAACTATGAATTCTTTTTTATTTTTTTTTGGTAGCTATTTATTTATTTATTTATATAAATTTACTTATTTAACTTTTTACATTCATTTTCACAAGATTTTGGGTTCCAAAATTTTCTCCCCATTTGTCCCCTCCCCCTCCCCCAATACACTAAGCATTCTAATTACCCATATCATCAATCTGCCCACGCTTCTTTCATCCCTCCCTTCCCTTACCCCATCTTCTCTTTTGTCCTGTAGGGCCAGATAACTTTCTATTCCCCATTACCTGTATTTCTTATTTCCTAGTAGCATGAACAATACTCAACAGTTATTCCTACAACTTTGAGTTCCAACTTCTCCCCATCCCTCCCTCCCCACCCATTCCCTTTGGGAAGGCAGGCAATTCAATATAGGCCATATCTGTGTAGTTTTGCAAGTGACTTCCATAATAGTCGTGTTGTATAAGACTAACTGTATTTCCCTCCATCCTATCCTGCCCCCCCATTGTTGCTATTCTCTCTCTTGATCCTGGCCCTCCCTGAGTGTTGACTTCAAATTGCTCTCTCCTCCCATTAACCTCCCTT
>JAQQSK010014907.1:0-10964 GCA_028658325.1 Potorous gilbertii | reverse complement strand
TGAGAGAGGATCATGAGGAGCCAAGGAATTCATTACCTCTTAGCTGCTGAAAACAGGAAGTGCTGTTGTCTGTCTCAAGAGGGTATCTCAGGACTCCATTACTGGGCTTGGGCCTTTCGTAGTCTCTTTCAGGGAGCATGGCTTGCTCGCTCTCCACTGTGGGATCTGGGTGTGGGGACAGGGACTGTGGAAACCCAAACATCAAGACAGAGGAGAAGAAGAGTAAAGCACCGCAGAGCAGGAAGCCTACCCACCAGGCACCGATCCAGCGGGGGTCATCTGGGGTGATCTCCAGGACACCTGCAATGACAAGATCACGTTTTAGCTGCTGCATCTATAGGAAGAACATCCAGGTCTTTAGAGACAAATGCTGCATTCATGTGGGAATGTTTGAATTTTTCTGTCCACTACCTGTATGAAAGACATGACTTTGGAAATGGACTGTATCTTGGGAAACTCATCAGTTACACATCAATGTGGAAACATCAGTTTTTCCTATGGCCTATGACTGAGCATTTTTTCTTCTCGCTGCTCTCTTTCAGTGGAGGAGGGGGGAGAAGAACAGCAAAGATCCACGTTAGCATTTGTAAAACTATTGAGAATTGACTGTTAGTGAACATGTAACACTAATATAAAGCAAACAAACAAACTTGATGGTCCTCCTAATTTCATTCCTCAAAGTATCTAAATGTGAGTTCCTAGGCTATATTATTACTTGTTGCCTTCAAATTTTTAAATATATATTTATATTTACAATCATATATACTAGAATTATATATATGTATACATGTACATATATACATGCATGCATATACACACATGTATATATGCACACACAAATGTACATGTGTATGCACATACATGTGTGTCTATAAACATGTATATACACATGTACACATATATGCACACATACATGTGCGTGCACACACACATATACATATACACCAGATAAGGCCTCTATTTTCAAGTTGACATTTGACAAGTTAATTTAAAACTTGGTTATTATTCTAGGGTGCACAATTTTAGACCATGTAATATAATAGTCCTTTGCAAACCAACTCAAATATATTCAGGATAGAGTTTGGTTTTCCTGAAGTATCTTGCTTATTTGAATAAATGAATGGTTATACCTTAGGCCATCAGTGAAAATAATATAATAATTTACATACAATAAACTGAATTTGTGGGTATTTCTACAACTTTCAAGTGTACCATGACTTGCAAATAAATGACTATGCTTTTTGATGGAGTAGAACAGAGAAAAGAAGCCCACAAAACAGTTCCATGTCACCTTGGAACTAAGAGCCCTAAAGGTCCATGACCCAATGTATTAATCAAGCTGGCTATAGAAGAGACGAGGCTCTTTCTGACTCTGTTGATACTGGATGAACAATTGTGATTCTCAGTTACCCAGCCTGTGAAATGACAAAACTGACTTCCAAGAAGATGCTGGCAGCTGGTAGGCAGCCTTTGGAAATTACAAGTACAAATGCAGTAGAAATTATGACTGCCTTCACACAGGGACCAAATCAAATGTGATCCAGTGTCATTGGTGCTAATGTGAATTTCTGTATTCTGACTGATAAAGGGCACCATTTAGGGAATACAAACTCATGATAGAAACATCACTAAACCGAAACCAACTCTAAGGTGGTAGAAAAACCCCCCACATGCATGTAAACCAAAAAGGAGCAAAAAGAAGCAAAATTGCCTCAGGAAGCTGAGCAGGGATGTTTTCCCCAGTCATTTACTCTGTTTCTTCACCTGCTGCAAGGCGATAAATGAAAACAAAAAGAGGTAAAAATCATGGCTGTATTTTCCTCTGTTGTGTGTATACTCTGTAGATGCAAAATCGGAGAGCTGGCAGATGTGAATGAGAAAAGAGAAACCCGGGCAGTTATTTTGGGGGACCCAAATTAGTAACACATTAGAAGTCATGTTTTCGTTAGAAACATAACAATGTCTGCTCTCTGTGTGTGAAAAAATATCCCACGGATTTAAGGGAAATGTTTCTGTGAATTTGTCAGCTCATTTCTGGTTGAATTTAGTATGTGTGTAGAATAATATAGTATCACATTTGTTTATAATTTGTGAGACTCCAGATAGAACTAAATGAACCTAAATAGGCACCTTATCTTCTGAAAAAACTGGAGAAAATGTTTGAAGGCATGAGGAAATAGAGGTTTTAGAGGTCCAGGGAGATAATAGTCAATCGACTATTTTGGGGAAGACAAAGCTTTTCCCCCTTCTATATTCATTGCTTAGTACACTGTGAAAGTAAGAGAAAATGCAAAGAAGAAACCAAATGATACAGGAATTGATTTCTTTTGGGAGCAGAGAAGCTATATAGGGTGCCTCACATTTATTGAGTTTGATTTTCATCATTCTGAAATGACCATAGCTAGATGGAATCTTTCTCCAGATAGCTTCTATTGTCTCTCCCCCAAGATAAGTCTTTTGATGAAGTGATGAGTTATGAAACATTGAAACTGGGTAATGGGAGAATCTGGAGAATCTTAGTGGCATTCTTATCTAGTTGTCTGGTGGGATGAAATTTTGATATGGGGTCAGAAAACCTGGGTATGAATCCTGACTATCATTTACTAGCTATATGACTGCAGACAAGTCACTTCTCTCCTGTGGATCATCAGTTGAGTGGAATAATTAATGACAGTGATGATGATGGTGATGGTGATGGTGATGGTGATGGTGATGGTGATGGTGATGATGATGGTGGTGATGGTGATGTTGATGGTGGTAGTGATGGTGATGGTGATGATGATGGTGATGTTGATGGTGATGGTGATGGTGATGGTGATGGTGATGGTGATGATGATGGTGATGGTGATGGTGATGGTGATGTTGATGGTGATGGTGATGGAGATGATGATGATGAAGATGACACTTTTATTGCCTTGGAGTCCTTTGACTTTGTTGATCACCCTCATCTCCTTGATACTCTCTTCTTTCCAGGTTTCTGTGACACCATTCTCTCCTGCTTCTCCTACCCTGTTGGACCACTCCTTCTCCATGTCCTTTACTGGATCTTCATCCAGGTTACAACAATTAACCATGTGTATCCTCTGAGGTTTTTTCCTGGCCCTTCTTCTCATCTCCCTCTACATTATTTTTCTTTGTAATCTTATCAGCCTCCATGAATTCAATTATCACCTTTATGCTGATGATTCTCAGATCTATTTATCCAGTCCTAACCTTTCTCCTAAACTCTAAACTCACATTTCCAAGTGCTTATTGGACATCTTGAACTGGATGTCTTGAAGACATTTTCAATTTGGCATATGCAAAACTGAACTCATCATTTTTACCCCTAAGCTCTCTTCTCTTATTAACTTGTCTGTTTCTGTCTTTCTAGTCATCAAGTCTCAACACTTAGGTGTTATCTTCAAATCTTTACTGTCTCTCACTTCCCATAGCCAATCAGTTGCTAAATCCTACCAATTCTACCTTCATAATATCTTTCTTCTATGGGCCCTTCTTTTCTCTAATATTGCCCACCATCCTGGTTCAGGTTCTCATTATCTCACTCTAGGACTATTGCAATAGTCTTCTGGTTGGTCTCCCTGCTTCAAGTCTATCCCCATTCCAATCTGTTTTCCACTCAACTATCAGATTGCTTTTCCTAAAATACCAGTTTGACCATGTCATCCCCTATTCAAGGAAGTCCATTGGCTTCCTATTGCCTCCAGGATAAAACATAAAATCAACCTGCCTCCCTCCTAGTCTTCTTAGACCTTTTCTTCCTCTCCAAGTACTCTGAGATCCAGTGAAACGGGCCTCTTGGTGTTTGTCACATGACACTCTCCAGCTGAACATGCATTTTCTCTGGCTGTCCTCCATGGAATTCTTCTTGGAATTCTCCCCTCTTTATCTCCTGAATTTCCTGGATTTCTTTAAGTCAGCCAAAATCTGAAGAATTCTTTCCTAATATCTCTGACTGTTAGTACCAGTGTGGATTATCTTCAATTTATCCTGTCTGTATCTTGTTTATACAGTCATAGGTATAAGTTTCATATATAATGTAGTTGCTTGTATGTTGTCTCCTTGAGAACAGTGGCTATTTTTTGCCTCTGTTTGTATCCCTAATACTTATCATAGTGCCTGGAGGCACTTAAGCATTTTGCTTGTTGATGCCCTGCTTTGTGAAGTATAAAATACTATAAAAATATAGGAAAATCTCTTCAATTCCCTACCAACCCCATTGTTCTAAAATTCTATAATAAACTACTCAAATTAAAAAGAACAGTAGTCTTTTCTCATTAACTTTGTGATAGAAAAGACATGAGCCTCATACTTACAAACCAATGACCTATTTCATTTACTTCAAAATATAGAACTACCAAGAGATAAGAGAGGCAGTGGGGGATAGCAGAAACAGCCTTGAACTTGAAAGTCAGGAGACTTTCAAATCTGAGCTCCCGCATACAAAAGTTAGATACATAATCTTAAACAAGTCACTTGACACTTCTGTGCCTCAGGATCCTCATCTGAAAAATGGAAATAATAGTACTTTTATTGCTTCTCCTACTGAGCAGTTGCCAGGTATGGGCTTCCTGAGCATTAAAGCCAGTGGTTTGCTGGCTTCAGCTAGATCAGGCTCAAAATTTTCAGTGTGACTCTTACTCCATGGAAATTGGCAAATGCTACAAATCAGGGTCTGATTTTATTTATTTTGTTGATTTTTTAGACTGAAGAAAGGAAGGGATAAAAATGTTCACAATGCAGATTAGGCTTAAAAGTAATTTATGGAGCCAATTGTTAAAAAAAAAAACCACCCTTATTAGAAGTTGCCTCCAGTCTTGCTTAAAGTGATATGTGGCAAAATATGACAACCACATTTCATGATGAGACCTCAGCCGATATTACTGCCTTAAAATGTTACGGATTTATATTTAATTGGCAGAGGATTATGTTGGGTCAGTGTTGTTTACAAGCTGCTAAAAGATGCTGTTTCTAATTAGCTGCTTAGAAGATACATTGTTAAGGGGGCCAAACTTGTAGGTTTGATCCTTACTTCTGAAAATGAGATTATCTCACCTTTTGTGTGCCCTGGGACAGATAAGAACAATAAATAGCATTTATGTAGAATTATCAGGTGCAAAACATTTTAATAAGGATTACCTCATTTTATCCTGACAACAGCCCTGGGAGGTAAATGTGATTATGATACCCATTTTATAGATGAGGAAACTAAGGCAGACAGAGGATACGTGACTTGTCAAATACCTGAAACTAATGTGAAGTCAGATTTGAATTCAGGTCTTTCTGACTTCAGGACTGGTGCTCTATCTGGAGCCACTTAACTGAGATAGCCCGTTGTCACTACTGGGGAACAATACTTCAGCATCCATGTCTCACTCAGAAAAGGTCATTTGGAATGATCCTATATCTTCCTATTATTTCCCCATATATTCTTACTATACCTCCTGTATCAACTCACTATTCTACTTTCCATAGAAGCTCTTTCAAACCTTTCCACCTCTCTCTCCTCAAACTCTCCCTCCTCTATTGTTTCAGATGAGAACCTTGCCTCATATTTCACAGAAAAATGGACTCCATTTGCTGTGAACTCCCTCTTCTCCCCTCCTTCTCATCTCACATGATGAAGTGGTCCTAACTTCTTACCAAGTCTAACCCTCTACGTGTTCAAATGATTCCATTCTATTGTCTCTGCCAGCAGATTGCCCCTTCTATCATCCTTATCTATCATCAATACTTTCACTTATTTTAATCTCTTCCTGTCTATTGATTCACTTCCTACTGCCTACAAGCATGCCCATGTCTCCCCTATCCGGAGAAAAACCAACCCTCACTTGGTCTTTCCGTTTCCACTGACTATTATCCTATATATTTTCTGCCCTTTGTAGCTCATCTCCTCAAAAAAGACTATCTACAATAGGTATCTCCATTTTTTCTCCCCTTGCTGTCTTCTTCACCCTCTGCAATTTGATGTCCAACCTTATCATTCCACTGAAATTGCTCTGTCCAAAGTCATCAGTGATGCCTGCTATCAAGTCTCTTCCCACTCCAATCCATTCTCCATCCACTAAAGTGATTTTCCTAATGAACAGATCAGATCATGTTGCCCCCTACTCAACAAATTCTAGTTGCTTTCTGTTGCCTCTAAGATCAAAGACAGAATGCTCTATATGGCATTCAAAGCCCTTCCACAACCGAATCCTCTTCTACCTTTCCACCTTACTCTCCGAAAGGTACTCTTTGATCCAGTGTCACTGGCCTCTTCTCTACTCCACAAACGGAACATTCCTTCTCTTCACTCCTGTTTTCTCTGGCTCTCTTCCATGTTGTTCATGTTCCTCTTCATCTGCTCCAACTGCTGACCTCTTTGGCTTCCTTTAAGTCCCAACTAAAATCTCATCTTCAACAAGAAGCCTTCTTCATCGCCTTTTAATTACCTCCTGTATTTATCCTGTATATAGCTTGCTCTGTATATATTGTTTTGCATGTTGTCTCTTCCTTTAGATTTAAGCAGAAACTGTCCTTTGTCTCTTTGTATCCCCAGTCCTTAGCATAGTGCCTGGCACATAGCAGGTACTTAAATGTTTATTGATTGATTCTCTGTGAGTTGCCAGCTCATGGTAAATACTTAAAAATATTAAAAGAGCCCAAAATAACAGTCTCCCTCCTGGCAGGCCCTTTCTGGACATTTACCTATCCTTCTGTCCTTACAAGTACTGAGAAATCTGAATTGTTTCTAAGGAGAAGTTTAGACAGCTGAAGACAGTATCATTATTTGGCAGAGTTCAGCAGAAATTCTAAGGGGAGCAGGGGATAGAACACTAAGCCTGGAATCAGGAATACCTGAGCTCAAAATCAATCTCAGATATTACTAGCAATATAATCTTGGCTAAGACCCTTAACCTGTTTATTTGTTTCCTCAACTCTAAAATATAGATAATAACAGTACCTGTTTCACAGGATTATTGTGAGTATATACAATATTTGTAATATTGTGTATTTGTAAATACTAATATGTACACTAATATTGTGTATTTGTAAATGCTAATATTTATAAAACTCTTAGCATAGTGCCCAGCCTCTAGCTGCCTACATAGAAATGTTTACTAGCCTGAGCAAAATCCAGAAGGTTGGTCACATGAGTAGAAAGAAGGATAAAGATTCAAAAGATATGGAGGTAGGGTAAAAAGGATTTGGCAATTGATTATGTTTGGGTGATGAGTACAAGTGAAGATGCCTCTGAGAATGTGACCTTAGTGACTAGAAGGATGGACATGTCATCAAGAGAAATTGAGAAATCATGAAAGGGCCATCTAAATCTTTATTCTCTTTCCCTTCCTCACTCTATGGAACACTTGTGATCCAGTGAAACCAGAGGGTTTATGTGAGAGGTCTTTTGTGTAGGAGACGGGCAGTGAAAATTGGAAGACCTGGGTTCAAGTCCTGATTTTAATTCAATTCAATGCACATTTATTAAACACCCACTGTGTGTAAGATACTTGCTGCTCTGGGTAGCAAGTGAAGCAACAAGGTTTAGATGACACATGGTTGCTGACTTCATGGAACCAATATAGCCATCCACTCTCTATACAAGATGACCCAGAAAATCTTGCAGAGCTTTAATATATTTGAAAACATTAATAGCTTAAAATGGCACTAAGACTTTTTAGGACACTTTGTACAACCTTGGACAAATCACGTCACCCCCGTTGGCCACAGTCTGCTCATCTATACAAAAGAAAAGCTTAGCTAGATGATCTCCGAGCCCCCTCCTATACTACTATTCCCAAAAATGTTTGTTGCTTATGTCCCTCCCCATTTTAGCACTGTATCTATTATTTCCTTCTTTGGCTCTATCAAGATGGAATTTTTCTTTTCTTAACTATTCCAGATTTGGAATGCTTTCTCTCTGATGTTTTCTCTCCATTAATTAGGTTCTCTAGGTGAGCTAAATCTTTTGATTTCTTTTTGGCAAATATGCATGAGACTCCTACAATTGGATAACCAGTCCTTGTCTCTATCCTGAGCCCTGTTGCCTAATGGATGTCTCTATGTGGCTGTCACATCATCCTTTCACTCAGCATGTCCAGAACAGGTCTCATTATCTTTCCCCCCAAACCTATACTCCATAATTCCTTTATTTCTCTTGAGGGCATAACCATCCTTTCAGTCACCAAGGAGTCATCCTTGATTCCTCACTTGGAATGACCATCCGTATGTAATGAGTTGCCAAATCTTTTTTATTCTACCTTTATAGATAGAATAGGGTTCCAGCAATTCATTGTTTTGTATTCATGTGGACCACACCCTAGTACTTGCTAAAACTAATTAAGAGCTTCATTGTTCTCTCTGTTTCCACTCTTGCAGCACTCCTATGCACCTGTCACAAACCTGTGAAAATGATATTCTTAGCATAGATCTGATCATGTCTCTCCCTGGCTCAAGAA
Organism: Potorous gilbertii; assembly: GCA_028658325.1. Classification (NCBI taxonomy): domain Eukaryota; kingdom Metazoa; phylum Chordata; class Mammalia; order Diprotodontia; family Potoroidae; genus Potorous; species Potorous gilbertii. Next base: position 2,520 of record JAQQSK010014907.1, on the reverse strand, counting down.
ACTTCAGAGGCTCCTTATTGTCTGTAGGATAAAGTAGCACAGGTGGATAGAATGCAGGGCCTGGAGTCAGGAGGACCTGAGTTTGAAACGAGCCTCAGATATTTACTTGCTGTGTGACCCTGGGCAAGTCATTCAACTCTGATTGCCTTAGTTTCCTCATTTGTAAAATGAGCTGGAGAAGGAAATGGCAACCCCTTCTAGTATCTTTGCCAAGAAAATCCCAAATGGGATCACGAAGAGTAGGGCACAACTGAGCAACAACAATGAAAATAAAATGAAAACTTGTTATATAAAATGTATATAACAAAAATATAAATAAAATGTAGAAATATAATATAAAATATGATAATTAAAAGTAATATAATATAAAATAAAATATCCCTTCACAAGCAAGTTGTCGCCTATCTTTCAAGACTGGACTGTTTTCACTTTACCTCACACATTCTGTGTTCTAGTCCAAATTGTTTATTAGCTGTTGGCTGTAAAGGACTTTCCATTGAGGGCATCCAAGCCTTTGCTGAGGCTGTTCCCTTCTTAGCCTCACCTCTGCCTCCCTAGGAGGCTCAGTTCTACATGGAACTTCTGATCCTCCACCCCAGCTTGTTAGCAGTCCTATACTTAGACATTATTTTTGTTTACCTAGCTGTACATATGCTGTTCATACTAATAGAAGATAAATTCCTGGACTGCGCGGATTGTTCATTTTTGTCATTAGTTCCTCACAGCATAGTGGCCACTTAATAAATTCTCATTAAATTTAATTGAATTGACTTTGTCGTTCATGGATTTGTGTGATATTTTTACTCACCTACCAGGCCTGTGAGGTGTTAGTTTTTTGGACCTGAAAAAGCAAAATAAAACTAGGAACTGCAACATATCCAATTGAACCTCCATCAACCAAACAACCAATCTGGAGACTTGCGAGAAGGGCAGATGGCAGGTGAATTGGGAACATTTGCTTCCTTGCTTTCTCATTGATGAATTTAGTCATCAAATTGAACTGGAGTGTGAATAATACAGAAAACTCTCCAGGTAAATTTTTTTCCTGCCAGGTCATTTACCTATTTATCTAATGAGCTTGGCAATATTTTTGCTAGGAGATGTAAAATTTTTTTTAAAAAGTAGATTACAAAACTAATTAGAAAACTGATATTTTCTTATTTTGGGGGAGGGAGAAAAGGTGAGGAAGAAGGAAGATAAGTTCAAGATCCTGATTGCTAAATTAACTCATCCAAGAGAAGCAAATTCAGCAGTAGCCACTCCTGGGAATGGAAGAAAGGGAGAGATGATCTCAGTGACCTTCTTTTACTCAGCAAATAGTCAACCATATTTTGTACCAGCTGCCGATTTCATGCATCCTTATGTGCCAGGCCAGGTTGAACACATTACAACAATTCTGTATGGACATGATGGAGGGGAGAGGTCACCAAGGTAAGGTGGGGGAAATGCAGCCTTCTAACTAATCAGATTCAATAAGTATGTTAGGCTGAGATAGTTTTTAGTTCAAGAGAATGAAAATAATGGTGATGATGTCATCATTATCATTGTCTATTTCAAAAACAATACCATTTATATTATTTAGTATTAATACATCTAGTAGTGATAACAAAAACAAATCCATAATTATCTTAAAATTTATAGACTCCTATTCAGGAACACCTAATTCCCAAGATCTTCCTCATCTGACCCCACCTTCTGCAAGCCTTGATTTTAAGGAAATGTATAAAATAAATCTCTGTACATTTCATAGTACAGTTCCAGTTCCATAAGTCTTATATTTTTCATCTTGTAGGAAACGTATCAATTGGCTACCCCCTGAAAAAGAGTTTTGACTTAAGAACAAAGGGTGTGGTGCCATCAGAATAGGAGTTGAGAAAACTCATAAAAATATAGCCAACATTTACTAGGAGGCAGAAAACAAATTTGCAGTGAGTCACAAAGAAAATGAATTGCTGGAACCCAAAGCATGCTACAAGTATATACCAGAGAATACATTATTTTCTTTTGCCCTCTACTGGCAGATAGTGGTGACTAACCTTTGTAGTCACACCCATAATGCTGAAAACCCAGATCTAGACTTAATCTCAGAATGGGGAGTCAGTAGCAAACATATTGCCACAGGAATCAGTGGTTTGTTCGAACTCATTCAAGCAGAGACGCTGGAAAGGTGGTGCAGTGTAAATTTAATGAAACCAAGACTCGGGATATAGGAAATTTGAACTTCAGTCCTAGCTCCATCACTGATTAAGCTGGGTAGCTTTAGACCAGGGACAAAATAATACAGAAACAGACAAACAAAAACTCTCTGTGTCTCAGTTTCTTTATCTGTAAAATGAAGAAATTGGACCAGATGGTCTCTTAGGTACCTTCCAGTTCTATGGTTCTAAGATTCATCACCACTTTCTAGTTTTGATTCAGAGAAATTATTATTTGTGTTTAAAGAAGCAAAAAGGATTTCTTCCTTTATTTGGGACCTCTTCTCTGACTGTCCTTTATTTCCCTATATTTATTTATTTATTT
>JAQQSK010014906.1:0-10965 GCA_028658325.1 Potorous gilbertii | reverse complement strand
AGAAATGTTTGCAAAGGAGTTTTATGTGGAAAGGACTCTTGAAGTATTACAGAAATATTATTTTTTTTTTAAATCAGTAGACACATTTAGATGCTAGGGCAACAGCCTAGTGTGACCAAAGGGTGGCACACATAGCTGCTAAGTGAAAATGCAATTTCCTTACATTCACACCTTTCTTTATTGCTTATGCGAAGTATGGTATCTCCTTCTGCCTTTGACTTCCTTAAACCCTTTTCCTACTTCTTGTCTTTTATCTACTCAGGTCTCTCCCCTTTCAGTCTCCTAATGCCTGCCCCTGGGATGGGCCACTGTTATCTATCAGGGCAGCTAGATGGCATAGGAGATAGAGTACTAGACCTGAAATAAAAAAGACCTGAGTTCAATTTTGACTTCAGACACTTCCTAGCTTTGTGCTCCTAAGAAAGTTATTTAATCTCTATCTGCCTCAGCTTCCCCTTTAGTAAAAATGGTGATAACAGTAAAGAGGTCATCATGATAAAGATGAGACCCTATTTTGTAAAGCACTTCACATGCCTTAAAATGCTGCACAAATACTAGCTATTATTACAGTCTAAATTTCCATGATGCCAGCCTAGTAAGAAACATTTCTCAGGTAGTAACTTCCCATGGTCACATCTTAAGCTCTTGTCTTTCTGGTATACAGCTTATACCTTAACCCGGTATTACATGTCTCAACATTTTGTCTCCTGGTGAATTGATGCCTTCCCCCAATGACTGAAAAAAATGCTAATTAATAACTTGCTATGTACCAGATAATGTGCCAGGGAAATGAAGATAAAAAAGAAATGATCCGTATACTCAAGGAGCATCTATTTTATTGAAGGAGGAGAGGATAACTTGTTCAGTCATGTCTGACTCTTTGTGATCCCGTTTGGGGATGTATTGACAAAGATACTGGGGTATTTTTCCATTTCCTTGGAATTTAATTAAAATTAAATTAAATTAATTTTTATTAATTTATTAAATTAAATTAAATTTTAATTAATAAAATTAATTGAAAACAATAGAGATTAAGTGACTTGCTTAAGGTCACATAGCTAGTGGTGTTTTGAACTCAGGTCTTCTTGATTCCTGGCCTAGTACTCTATCCACTGTGACACCTAGCTGCCCCCGGAACAGCCTGTAGAAACTAAATCCAGATCTTTAACTATTGTGCTTGCTTTGTATTTGTTGTCAGTCATGTCAGATTTTTTATGATCCTGTGGGCCAAGGTTTTCTTGGCAAAGGTGCTGGGGCAATCTGCCATTGTGTTCTCTGGTTTTATGCAAACAGGGGTTAAGTGGCTTGCCCAGTGTCACATAGCTAATAATTGTCTGAGGTCAGATTTGACCTCTGGTCTTTCTGCTCCAGGCACAGTGCTCTATCTATCATGTCACCTAGCTGTCCTTTAAAAAAAAGAATTGTTCAGCAGTGGGATCATTCTCATTAATAGGTATTTAAGTAGTGCTTGGATGATCACTTTTCCAGCATGTTAATTTGGGATTTCCTTTTGGGTATGGTTTGGACTAAGTAATGCTTTGTAAATATGAAATTTTGTGGACTTGGTTTCCTTTGTAGTAAAAGGCTATTGTTTAGAGAATAGGCAATTAAATTAATATATGTAGATAATCTAAAAATTGTGTAATTCTTTGTACATTCATCTCTTTTTTCTGCCATTATACTGTTGCAACTAAAGCAAAAAAGAACTACAGATATATATATATATATATATATATATATATATATATATATATATATATATGTATGTATTAAAAAAGACTTGTTCAGTTATGTAATACTCTTTTCAACACCATTTGGCATTTTCTTGGCAAAGATAATGGAGTGGTTTGCCATTTCCTTTTCCAGTGGATTAAGGGAAAAAGAGACTGACTTGCCCAGGATCACACAGTTAGTACATGTCTGAGGCTGAATTTGCACTTAGTTCTCTCTTATTCCAACCTTATCACTATCTGCTGAGCCACCTAGCTGGTATAATTTATATCAAAATAATAAACTTGATTCCTATAAAACACCCTATTTACTCATTGGTAGAACTAGGGATGCTATCTCTGATATAAAGTCATGTCTTATGCTTTTGGTTATCTCCACATCTATCTTCATTTCTCTAGATATACTTATGCCTCAGTTTTCCCACTCTGATCCACAATAGTAAGGTTTATTTTTTTGTATTTAAATATCCTTGATCTCTTCCATACTGGTGCTGCTAGCTTAGATTTAAATTTAGTCTTACCCAGGCACTACTACTAAAATTCTCATGCCTAGGGGTGTATTGGACCTTGCTTCACAGACCTGCTTGTTAAATTTTAAATTTATACTTCAGTAATGGGTAAATGCTACAAATCAGGATTTAATTAATTTTATTTTTATTTTTTAACAGCACTGTAGAAAATGTTAGTAATGCAGATTAAAAATTGTTGTAGGTAATTTTTTTTGAAGAGGTAGTTGTTAAATGATTACCAGCATATCCAAGTTTACACTTTAGCCTGGTTTAGAGAAAAGTGTATGGGTTTATAAGTAGAAGATCTGAGTTTAAATAGCAGTCCTAATACTGACTTCTTATATGACTTGGATGATGTGCTTTCTGTTTCTAGACCTCAATTTGCTTTTAAAATTCAATCCAACAAATATTTATCAACTGCCTAGTAGTCAGACTAGGACTTCTATAAAAATTCAGATCTTCTACCTATAAACCCATACTCTTTCCACTGAACTAGGTTGAAATATAAGCTGAAATGTGCTAGTAAACATTTAACAACTAACTCTCCAAAAGTAATGTACATTTTTAAGTCTAATATGCATTATTAACATTTTCTACGTTACTTTTTTAAGTCTAGAAAATTTTTTAAAAAGCAGTGAATCAAGTCCTGATTTACAACATTTACCCATTTCTTAAGTGTAATTGAAAATTTAACAAACAGGTCATGGAGTAGGGGTAAGGCATTGTCGTAAATTCTAGGGAATTTTAGTCTACACTTTTATTTTTATTGATGTGGGGAGCCCCCAGTGAGAATTCACATCAGACTCTGCTCTGTAATTTCTAGCCTTTGACAGTTGCCTGATGTAGAGGAAAGGGGGAACAGAATCAAAATGGTAGAATGAGAGGTAGTATTTTTGCCCTGGCTCCTCCACAACTTGTTTTATAACAGCATAGAAAGTGTGTGAGACCAAAGTCTGATCAGAAAAGCCAAGCAAAAGTCACAATGAATCCCAGTCCAGGGTAGTTTAGGAAGATAGAGAGGTCTGGGACTGACCAGGAGTGCAACCCAGTAGCAGTGTCAGGGAACACTCCAGCACCCTGGGATGGTTAGATAACTGAACAGAGCAGGAAACACCTGTGTGGAAAGATCTTCAGGTACTCTTATACTAGCTTTGGAAGAAGGAATGGGCACCACCAGGCAGCTTTGTCACTTATTATCTAGATAGTTCTTAGTCATAATTCCAGAGTAGAGAGGTGTGATCATGAGGAAGCAGGGGTCCTGCCTGTGTAAGGATTGAGAGACAACTTCCTGAAACACACTAGCATGGCTCTAAGCCCAAGAACAGAGGGAGGACTCAGTTATAACCTTGAGGTCAGCACATAAGCCTGGCATGGAACAAATCAGGTCAAGAGTCCAAAACCAAGGGGGAAGTCAGGTCATCACTCTGAACCCACAGAAACACACAGTGGACTTATAGGGACTGAGTGTAGTAGCAATCTACTGCAATTCAACCACATACAAGTCAATAGACCCAAACCTGGGTCAAGAACTTGCAGACCAAGGGACCTCTCCTTGGATCACACCACTTTGGAAACAATGAAAACTTGGATCCTCCGAGACTAAACTGTGAAAGTGGCAGAGGACATAACAATAACAGAATCTCAGTCCAGACAGTTTGCTGAGTGATGGGAGAGTTTAAATGACTTGTCTTGGGTTGCACAGACAATATGAGTCAGAAGCAGGACTTGAGGTTTCTCTCAATCCACTATGTCACACTGCTCCAGGTTCTAGGGAGACAAAGACAAAAATAAACAAAGGAAAGACAGTTTCTGCCTTCAAGTAGTTTACATTCTTCTAGGTTTTAAAAATGAGGGCTTTGAATTCAGTAATTTCTAAGTTACTTCTAGCTTAAATCTGGAATCTGAAATCTGGTAGATGAATGAATCACTTTTAAGCTGAATTCTGCAGTTATCTTGAGAATTTTATCCTGTTTTAGTTTCTCTTCTGTTCCCATTTATTTTCTTTTCTCTTTCACTTCAGAGAACTTTCCCTCTCTACAAACATCCAACATCCCTTTTCTGACTTTCCCTATCCCAGGACTAGGAGATTCCCAGCTTTACCAACTTTTTTCTCCATAAAACACACACACAAACACATATACACACAGATACACACACACACACCCCGTCCATCTTTACACAGGCTATACTATAAACTGCTTTCAATTAGGGAACATATCAGCTTGGGTTTTTGTACCCCTACAACTTAGTTCAGTGGTTTGTATAGAGAAGTTTCTTAATAAATATTTGCTGATGGATTTAATAGGGTTTCAATGTTACTAGGAGCATTGCCTTCATTATCTCATTTGAGACTCACAAGAATCCTGAATGAAATGTAGAGCAAGTTTTTTATTGTGATCATTCTACAGATGAGGAAACCAAGTTTCAACAAAGAGAAATACCTTCCATAAAGTCATGTAGCATGTCGCCAAGCAGCCTCTTGAACCTGTAGTTGATGACTCCAAATCAGAAAGGTGTTATGGTATGGACAGAAGACTGGATATAGAATCAGAAAGTCTTGCATTCAGACATTTCCTCAGACATTTATTATGTCTGGAACTTAGCTTTTCTGAGCCTTGGTTTTTTCATCTGTAAGATGGGGTTTATAATCGCTCCTATTTCACAGGATTTTTATGAGGAACAAATAAGATAATGTATGTAAAGTACTTTGCAAACTCTAAAGTGTTATATAAATGTGATCCATTATTGACTCCAATGCACTTACCACTACATCACAGTGTTATGTCACCTTAATTACTGCTAAAAAGCCTTTGCATTTTCTATGTAGCCGTCTTCCTACCATCTGCATGTAAGCATTTTAAATGGTTTAAATCACATATATAGAGTCTTAGACCACTCTGACCCTGCTTTGTATATGATCCCCTCTCAAAGTCTTACAATGATCACCATTAGAAAAAGACATCCGCACTGGAAAAGACTTGTAGACACTCTCTAGTTATAGAGTAATCCTTGCCTGACCAGGAATCTTATCTATAGCATTCCCCAAAAGTATGCATCTAGCATCTCTTGAAGAACGTACATTAATAAGGCACATTTCAACTTCCTGAGGCATCTTATTCTAGTTTTGGTCACCTCTAAATAGAAAGTCTTCTTTTTGTCCTTTATTTCCCTCTTCTCTTCATTCCTCCTTTCCTTCCTTCCTTCCTTCCTTCCTTCCTTCCTTCCTTCCTTCCTTCTTTCTCATAAAAGAAATAGGTCTTCTCTTTTAAGAAAGTCTGAGAGGCCCATGAACCTTTGGTTAGAAGGACATTAGCACCCCGCTTCTCTTTGGCATTCCTGTTCCTTTCTGGCCTGGAGCTTGAGGCCAGTTTTTTATCATATCATTATTTTGTCCATTCTACCAAAAGATATTCTGTGCTTCTTCACGAATTCATTTTATTCATTGGTCTAATGTAAAACAATAGCTCTATTTCTCAAATAACAGACTTCTACACACCATTTTTGAGCTAGCCGATCAATTTCCTTTCTCCCATTGCTCTCTGACTCAAAGATTCCTTAACACATTTTTATGGAAAGTAGTTTCTCTAACAGCTTTGATGTTGAGGGTTATTGGAGATGGGGGCAACTGCTTTGCTGGTTTAAATCACATTCTCACAGGCTCAATTGCAAACACCCTTATCCCTTGGTCATCTAGAATCTAATAATGGAGCTTCACAGCTGATTTCTTCCACTAACAGTGTTCTAAGTGGAAGCTCTGGTTTTGGAAATCACCAGCAGAGAAATTCAACAGTTTAAGTCACTTCTAAAGAAATCTGGAATAACTAGGCAGAGCATGTTTATAGAAACATTCAACCTTTAAGAAATGGCTGATGTGCATAATGTCTTATTCACCTACTTTCTTGTGTTATTGCCACATATCTAAAGTCACTGATCTGACAATGGTGAAGAATGTATAATATAATAGCATGCCTAACAATGCTAGAAAAGGAGCAAATCACGCTCTCTGTCATTTTTCCAATAGAAGCAATGATGTTGCTCTTTATTCTACTTCTATCTGTACTACAAGCAACTGATTCATTCCTAAAAAGTTGCATATAAATCAGATTTGGGGAAATCAAATTGTATATTCCATTTAACTCACATTATGATTTATTTTCTTTTCTGATTAATCTTTGGTTAACTGCAGTTACTAACATTATAGTTTTGCATTTTTATGCCCAATCATGCAGCTTATTCTACAAATTCAGTGTGATCACTTTTAAAGTGCCTGTCATCTGCAAGTAAATAAATGTTCAATTGAAGTCAGAATTTTAGGCATTGGAAAGAAAAAGGGACAAGCATTTATTAAGCACCTACTATGTGGTAGGTATTTTGCTATGAACTTCACAAATATCATTTCATTTGATCTTCACTGCAACCCTATGAGATAGAGGCTATTACTGGCCTCGTTTTGTAATTGAGGAAACTGAGGTGAACTGAGGTTAATTGACTTACTTAAGATCACATAGAGAATAAGTGTCTAAGGCTGTAATTGAACTCGTCTTCCTGACTCTAGGTCCACAGCTTTAACCTTCATTACCTAGCTCAGTCAAATTATAAGAAATTCATATTTGAATTGCATTAAAATATGAAATATCTCAATGTCCATCTTTAGTTAATGACCTACAAACACATTTAAATTTGTTAGATTATATTACTTAAAATATTTTCTTTTCTAATGATTGCCATTTATTTATGTCACATATGTTTCAGATTTTATATATATATATATATAGATAGATACATATATATCATAATAGGTTGTTATAATTGTTAAAGGCCTTAGATATCAAGTAGTAATTTATAAGATGATTGAGGTTAGGATTTGTGGTTGTCCATCTTTGTGTCCCTGGCACTTAACAAGAAAAGATACTATATTTTATGGAATTATTGAACAAATTTAAACCCTTATTGAAGAGATGAGGAATCTAGCATGCTAACAGGCAAAATAAAATGTTTGTGGTCACATGCCAGTATAAAAAGGAATTCTGAACTAGAATTCAGGCCTATATCTACTCATCTTGCTTACTCTATGACCAATTTTCCTTTTCAGTCATTGATTGCTCTGATGATATCCTTTGAACTGCTTCTCTCTATTGGCAATAAGGTGTAATATACTTACATGAAATATTCATCTTTCCATTGACCTATGAGTGATGCCCAACGTCCATTTTTTTATTACTAGTCATTCTCATGTCAACATATCAGAACAATAATGTTTGGGCAGAAGATGCTTTTACTAGGGAAAGATTTCTTCCATTTTCAGGAGGCTAGTCCTTTTTTAAAAAATTTATTCTTAGAAGCTATTATTCATATTACCTTGAATGGCATAACTGATCAAAATTTTCTCATTTCATGTTCGGTATCATTCTGATGGTATATGTTTTGGGATCAAGAGCATGCAAGTGAGAATTAGAACATCTTGCAGAATACTCTCATTTCTGCTCCTAATGATATATGGAGCCTTGTGTAAGTTACTCCTTTCTTCATCTCAATTTCTTCACCTTGAAAAGAAAGGAAAGAGAGTAGGTGATGTCTGAGGTCTCTTTTCAGTATAGAGTTAACATATCAGTGAAAGTGATTACTTAACTCCTGCTCTTCTAAAGTTTGTTATATATTTGAGGCTACAATATGACTTTGAAAGCCTGTACCAGGAACATATTACAAATGGAGTTATTCTTCATGGCAGTATTTTTCTTTTTCTTTTCTTATTAAATTTATTTTTATTGTTTGACATTCACTTCCACAAGATTTTGAACTTCAGATTTTCCCCCCATCTTTTCCCTCCCCCTACCTCAGGACAGCATGCATTCTGATTACCCCTTCCTCCAGTCTGCCCTCCCTTCTATCACCATCATCCTCCTTTTCGTATTCCCTTCCACTCTTTTTTCCTATAGAGCAAGATAGATTTCTACACCCTATTGCCTATATGTCTTATTTCCCAGTTGCATGTAAAACAATTTTTAACATTCATTTTTAAAACTTTGAGTTCCACATTCTCTCCCTTCCCCACTCCCCACCTGCCCTCATCGAGAAGGCAAACAATAGGATATAGGTTATACATGTGTAGTCAAGCAAAACACTTTGATAACAGTCATATTGGAAAAGACTGTATTTCCCTCTACCTTATCCCATCCTGCATTCTCTCTTTTGACCTGTCCCTCCATAAAAGTGTTTGCTTCTGATTATCCCTTTCCCCAATCTGCCATCCCTTATATTATCTCTTCTCTCTTGTCTCCTCCCCCCCTGCTTTCCTAGAGGGTAAGATAGATATCCATATACAATTAAGTGTGTATATTATTCCCCGATGAAGCCAAATCTGATGAGAGTAAGACTCAATTATTCCCTCTCACCTCCCCCTCTTCCCCTCTACTGTAAAAGCTCTTTCTTGCCTCTTTTATTTGAGATGATTTACTACAGTCTATCTCTCCCTTTCTCTTTCTCCCAGTATATTCTTCTCAACATTGAATTTTATGTTTTAGGTATCATCCCTTCATATTCACCTCACCCTGTGCACTCTCTGTCTCTCTCTGTCTCTCTCTCTCTATCTTTCTCTCTCTCTCTCAATATCTATAGATATGAATACATGAAATATATTCCCTCCAGCTGCCCTAATACTGAGAAAGATTTCATGAGTTACAAATACCATCTTTCCATGTAGAAATTTAAATAGTTCAACTTTAATAATTCCCTTATGACTTCTCTTTCCTGTTTACCTTTTCATACTTCTCCTGATTCTTGTATTTGAAAGTCAAAATTTCTATTCAGCTCTGGTCTTTTCCATCACAATGCTTGAAAGTCTTCTATTTCATTGAAATTCCATTTTTTCCCCTGAAGGATTATACTCAGTTTTACTGGAAAGGTAGTTCTTCATTTTATTTCTAGTTCCTTTGACCTCTGGAATATCATATTCCAAGACCTCTGATTCCTTAGTGCTAAATCTTGTATTATCCTGCTTGTGTTTCCACAATACTTGAATTTTTTTTTTCTGACTGCTTGTAATATTTTCTTCTTGACCTAGGAACTTTGGAATTTGCCTACAGTATTCCAAGGAATTTTCCTTTTGGGATCTCTTTCAGGAGGTGGTGGGTGGATTCTTTCTATTTCTATTTTACCCCCTATTCTAGAATATTAGGGTAGTTTTCCTTGATAATTTCTTGAAAGATGATACCTAGGCTCTTTTTTTGATCATGACTTTCAGGTAGTCCAATAATTTTTATGATCACTCCTGGATCTATTATCCAGGTGTTCTTTTTTGTTTTTAAAAATATATCATTTATTTTTCAATTTTCAACATTCACTTCCACAAGAATTTGAATTCAAAATTTTTCTCCCCATCTCTTCCCACCCCCACACCCATACAGCATGCACTCCAACCACCCCTTCTGACCTCCCTTCTATTACTCCCGTTCTTCTATGTCCCTCCTCTCTATTTTCCTTTAGCACAAAATAGATTTCTATACAGATCCCTGTACATCTTATTTTCCAGTTGCATGCTAAAATAATTTTTATTCAGTTGTTTTTTTCAGGAAGATAGTTCACATTGTCTTCTATTTTTTCATTCTTTTGGTTTTGTTTTATAATTTCTTGATTTCTCATACTGTCATTAGCTTCCATTTGCTCCATTCTTATTTTTAAGGCATTATTTTCTTCAGTGAGCTTTTGGACCCCCTTTTCCATTTGGCCCATTCTGCTTATATTTAAGCCATTTTTCTCCTCATTGACTTTTTGGGCCTCTTTTGCCATTTGAGTAAGTCTAATATTAAAGTGTTAATTTCTTCAGTATTTTGTTGAATCTCCTTGTTTTTCATGACTTTCTGCATCACTCTGTCTTCCCAATTTTTCCTCTACTTCTCTGACTTAATTTTCAAAGTCCTTTTTGGATTATTCCATGGCCTGAGAACAATTCGTATTTTTCTTGGAGGCTTTAGATGTAGGAAGTTTGACTTTGTTATCTTTTTCTGGTTGTATGTTTTGATAGTTTTTGTCAGCAAGGGCAGAAGTAAAAACTTTTTCACCAAGAAAGAAAGATTCTATAGTCTGATTTTTTCCCCCCTGTATTTTCTCATTTTCCCAGCCAATTCCTTGACTTTTGAGCTCTTTGTTAAGTGGAGGATATAATGCTGTAAAAGCAAGCACCCTGACATACACAGGAGGGTCTACTATCATAGGTTCTTTGATCTGTTTTTCTAAAAAGAAAGCAACTTGTGAGAGGTCAGCAATCACTTTAATCAAGCACACACACATGCTCGCGCGCGCGCGCGCACACACACACACACACACACACATATATATATATATATATATATATATATATATATATATATATATATATAAAATTCATTTAGTTTAGGGGAAAAAGTCAGCACCCTGAACTTTAGAGAAAATACAGAGAAATCAAAATCAACAAATAAGACTTCCAACCATCTGACAGATCAACAGACAGATAACTGTCTGACCATGTATATATAGCTACCAGAGAGAGAAGCACCAACATGTGGGTTTTCAAAACCCAAAACAGCTCCTTAAAGGCTGCCTAGAGTCTCATCTGGCCAAACAAACCTTTCCAATGAGTCAGTCCCAAAGTAAAACTTTACCTCATAGTATTTATACACTTATGAGAGCCAGAGGCCCTCATACTCCTTTGAGAACCAGTGCCTCATTAACAAAAAGTGTGGGCCTTCCTA
>JAQQSK010014905.1:0-10965 GCA_028658325.1 Potorous gilbertii | reverse complement strand
AATATAAATTTCAGGTTACATGTGACTTAAGGCTAAATATACAGTCATTATTCACCTTAGAAGTAGGGATCATAATGAGTAATAAAATTACCTAGTACAAGGAAGTGAAGGTGTCCATAAGAGTTACATAAAGAATGTCCAGTGGTGCTGGCAAATTATATTCATAATATTCATTTGACCTATTTGTTTTGCAACAGTAAATTAATGGAGGTATAACTTGTTCTTAATGGAACCATGGTGCATCCTTGTGATTCTTGCTTCCTTTTCAACATCCTCACTTAGATTTACATATATACATACATACACACATAGATACACATACACACATATACATCTCTCTGTCTCCCTGTGTATATACACTGTTCCACATCTATGTACTCACCTATTGATCGACACATCTATTTGTCTTTACACATATACATATACATAAAGAGGACTTGGGACCTGGTTGCTACTTTATAATTTGCACTTTATGATGGGCCATATCCCTTTAGCACTCCAGGAATCATTTTGTGTATCTCTTAGGAGGGAACTGAATTCTATGGAAACTACAAAATGGTACTTATTTAGCACTTTCTCTTCAAATCATGTTTTGTATATTCTCCTCCATGTATTTGTAAATGTTTCATGACCAGCTCTCTGAAAAATCGTATGTAGATCAAATTTACTGTGAACTAATGTGATGTTCTCCATCAGTTTCTTAGGTCTTAACAAATAATGAAACAAATGAATACCATGTGTTTTGATGTGCAGCTTCTGCTGATATCTGAGGTGTGAATGTACACACTAAATAGTTATCAGTGAGAACAAACTGAAGCATAGCTTGGGTAATTTTTGTAAAAAATAATTTTCATAGTCTTCTCATCCCTTAGGGGGTTGGTAATGCTCCAGTCCCTCCAGGTGCCTTCTCTGACAACTATGGTTCCCCAACTTTCTGTCATTCTGAGATCATATTTTACCTAAAGCCAATGCCAATGGCTTTAAAAAGTGTAATTTTCCGTACTCAAAGTAACAGTATCTTCCTTCAGGGCACAAAACTTTTACTTCTCCAACCTCCAATTCTGTAACTGCTTCGTAGTACCATTATATTAGTATAGGTACCCATTACAGTTCCACATTCACACATATATGGACATGGATATGTATATCTATATCTATCTGTCTATCTATCTATCTATCTAGGTATATACATATATATATATATATATTTAGATATATACACATATATATATATGCATATATATATTTATATGTAAGATTTGTGTTTATATATTTCATTTCTATATTATATTAATTTATAAAATAAATTTATGTTTATATATTATATATTTCTAAATAGCATTTATATAGTGTTTTCACATTCTTTTATATTTTATATGCTCAGTGCACTAATTATCTCCTTTTTATTTCATAACAACCAATCTTTTCTTTAAAGATGGCTGAACTGAATCATAGAACTGTTAAATGACTTGCCCAGGTCCACAAGTCCATTAAGTAACTGAGTACCTGCTAGATATATGACATGTAGAGTTGCACAAACATACATACATATACTTCAAACTGTAACCCACACTATAAAACTGAATCATTTCTGGCTTATTTCAAATTTAGTTTGACTCTTAAAATTCAAAGAGTTATATAATCTTAGGATCAATTACAATGATATTCTTGTTATAAGGTGTTATTTTCTTTTGAGATCTCAAAACATGTTCCATATTGGAAAGAGAACCTCCCAATTTCTTCTTCCCTAAGTTTTGAATCATACTGACTCAAAAAAGCTTTTGATTCAACTAATGAGAACAAATGTCTGTGGTCTAGGTAAAAGAGCATAACTGCAATCTGACCCAAATTTCCCTCCTTCCAGCTATAGTACCTTTGAAAAGAAAATAAATATAAACTAAAAAATGCTGTTACCAAAGAAAGAACTTCCTTTTGAATAAGGACTCCTGGGAAAATTGTCTTTCAGTAAGGAAGGATTTAAAATTAGATCAACATCCTACAAGAAGGTCACAATAACAAAACGGACAGATGATCGAATTATTGTTAAAATTTTTTCCTTCATTATCGATGATGACCGCCATATTAGGTGTATGATGCTATGAAGGCGAGTGTCTTGGATTTAAGTGACAGAGCGTCATTTTGTCCTCCTGCAGTGTAAATTATCCCAATGGATATTCCAGAAGGATTAGTATCCCTAGATTCTGAAGGACCATACATCCAAGATTTGGGGCAAATTTTTTCAGCACGTTCAGCCTCATTTTTCTCAGTCATGGGGATGTTCAATGTGCCAATGGCATAATTTGTGCTAAAGTACTTTATATTCATAAAGAACCATATTTAAATGAAATTATTCTTTTGTAATTGATCATTTATGTTTTCATCATCATCATCTTACATTGAAAGGGCATATATGAATATCTTAGTTTTACTGTTGATATGAATGTGAAGATTGTTTTGATTGCTTTCACCTTGCTTCTTCAAACACATAACACACAAATAAGCATATTCACTAAATGTTCATGACTTTCCAATACCTATCTGTCTAGAGTACCAAGCACATCTAGATTGCCAAAAGTTCTTGAATCGATTTTGCTAGTGGAACAAAGATTTTCCTGGTTGGGTAGGTTATTTCTAGCAATCCGGTAATAACATTAACAATGACAAGGATAAAGCACAGTATCAAAGCAATTCTCTTAGTTTACTTGTGAACAATTGACTTAAGGCAAATTATAAAAAAGTAAGGAAGAATAAAGCTCCAGAAACATGGGACGGTCCTAGTGAAGCAGTCTGTTTTGGAGAAAGTTGTTCTAGAGCCCTGGGAATATGAAAAGGGTACAAATTGCTATGCTTTCTTTGACGTACTATGCAAGCATGAGCTAAAGCGGTTTCTGCTGCTGAGCGGCAGTGAACCGTGGAGAGGTGGGGAGAAGGACAGCTTTGGCATCCTGACAAGATCTGTTCAACTCTGCAACTTAGAAGACATCAGCAGCCCCAGTTATTTGGGTAGAGGCTCCTAATTTACAATGGTGAAAGTCGTTTACACACAATAAAATCTCCTCAACTGTGAAATGCTAGGTACTAACAATATCATTATCTTGTTTTTGGAATCAGAAAAGTGGTTTGGATCTTGGTGCCCTTACTATGTGTCATGGGAAGATCCGTAACCTGGATGAACTTCTGTTTTCTTACGTGTGAAATGAAGATATTGGATATGGCTTTCTCTTGTACCCGTTTACTCTTTAAGTGTTAGGTTTTTTGTCATATGACTGGAATTTTGGTTTGTGATACTAAGAAACTTAGTCATCTAGGTAATTTAGATTTTAGATTTAGATGAATATCAATCAGGTGGTTCTGTCAAATAGCCCAAATGGATTACCTGAGGGGTTGACTCTCTGCAGCCAGCCCCATGAAAACCTAGATGGAGGGGCTAAAAGAAAACTAAGGAAGAGTGTTATCTCAGGTATGGGAAAAGGACTACTTCCTGAAAATAATGTTGGGAAATGAATTCATTGAATGAAGTAATCATGTCAGCAAATTCAATCATACCTTTTCCAATACATACATGTAGGAAGACACACAAATACATATGTGTACACACATATAGAGAAGGAAATTCAGACCGCAATATCTTCTCCAGGTCAGCAGCTTTGGAAAAAAATTAGCCCTTGCTGACTTTACTTTGGTTCTTATCAGGACTTCCCTTTGCTTTCAAGTAAAGGCATCATTCAGTGATGTACTGGAATTTTCTCTCTCTTGTAGTAGAGTCATTTTTCCTAGTCATGGAAGTGTTGAACAGCTAGGGCACAGAGATTGGGAATGATGTCAAGAATGTGTGTCTTTGGAAGAATGAAGCTGGGGATTAGACATCCAATAGGAAGAATGTAGTGCCTGGAATCAGTTGCAGAGTTAGGATGGCTCAGAATATGGCGCACTTCCTGACTCCAATGAGACCCTGGGATTCTGTGACACTCTCGCATTACTTACTTATTTTGGACCTCTTCCCCTCCTATACAAACAACTTCTTTCCACACACACATGCAGACCTTCCTCTAGTCTCCTTCTCTTGTTTTTCAGAGTGCCTACATTTGTGTGATGGGTTACCTTCAAATGCCATCTTCAAGCAATCACAGAGTCCTTATATGGGAAGGGACTATCCAAGGTGCCCTCCATCCTGCACTCTAGAAGGGCCATGCTGATTCAATTTTTGGCAAGAGAACCTGTTTTTTTGTGATGATTCTCAGAGAATGATGTTCCCCAGGCTATTTTAATTACTTCCCCACATTTAGGAAAAGTCCTGTTGTCTGATGTAAATTTCAGGGAAGGCAAGATCATGATATGATGGAGAGATTTGATTTGAAGTAATGATAGCAAAGAAACCCGAGTTTTACTCACGCTTCTGAAACTTACTACATTACTCTGAACCTCATTTTTCTCATCTTTATTTTGGGTAGAAATTTTCGAACTTTCTATATAAAAGGTCTCTTGAGAAAAAATGTTTTGGTAAAGTAGATATAAACATGAGTTATTTTTAGTATTTTGTTGTTCAATTACGTCTTACCGTCTACAGCTCCATAGACATTGGCAATGACCTTGTTTACATCCTTCCCATACTGACTCGGCATAGAACATGGAGCAATGGACTTAGAGCAAGAATGGCCTGACTTTTAATTTTATATCAGATATTTACTATTCATGAGAACCTAGGAAAGCACATTCATCTTACTTTGCATCACTGTCCTCATCTGTCAAATATGTAAGTTGGACTTGATTATCTTAAAATGTCCTTCTAACTCTGTATTTTGGATCCCAGTGATCCCAGTCTATGATAGCAGGTTTCATGCCCCTCTCACCTTTACAAGTGATGTTGACAGACAAAATAATAAGCTGGTCTTGTTCACCTGGTCCTGATGCAAATCCTGAAGGCTGCAGCTACGGGAATAGGCAGGTCAGGAAACCTATACACCTTCTCTGGTACTGTCAGATGTGATATCATTTTCCCCATTGATTGGGCAGCTCAGTTCCTCAGAGACCACATGTGTTGTCTTCTCCATCTGTGCCCCAAACAATTCTCCTGAGTTCTTTTATTTCTACATCCCTGGCTGTCGTCATACAAACATAACTTCTTCCAAGTTTTATCTCCCTGAAGATGATTTTTGGCTTGTATATTCACCAAGAATAGACTAAAGGGAATACATTGACACTCAGTCAGTGAAAAATAAATTGCGAAGACCTTTTCTGAGCTGGCTATGGCTTTCTAAAGTTGCCCAATTCAATTCCTTCATTTTAACATTGTTAGACTAATTTCCAGAAAGGAGAAGCAGAGACTTGCTTAACTTGACACTGAAATGTCTTGTTAGAATGAGGAGGGCAACGTATATTTCTGTCAATGTGGGAAGTTTAGTGTTGTAGAATTGGAAATTAACATGTTTTGAAGCCACCTTAAACTGGATCACAAAAGCCGATTTTTAAATTGTCAATGCAAATATTTACATGTTGGAAATGCAAAAAATTGTACAAAGTAGCACGTAATTTATTGTTTTCTTTACTTTCCAGATTTAAAGCTAGCAAAAGCTTAATAAATAAGATTAGAATGTAAATTGTGGTTTAATTGTTTTTTTTTGGAGAGACAGTTGTTAATGATTTACTTGTATAGCCCTAATTGGAAGGCTTTTTTCTTTTCATTTCAGGAGAGAGAGCTTGACCCAAGGATATAAGCAACAGTACTTGAGATGAGATACTTGAAGTCTGACTCTGACAGGAGTTGCCCAATCGAGTAAAATTCCCTCCAATCTCAGGGAACTCAACAATCCAATGGGCACAATGACATTACTTTTGTATTGATTGCTTCCTGTTAGAAGTACTGAAGAACAAAATGGCAGTGCCCCTCCTTTCATTAGCCATTGGATTTACTTTTCCCAAAACTGTTGGGGTATAAAGACTCCTAGGATATTTCAGAAGACACTACAGTTTTCTTCTTTTACCTTTTGGAGGTCCGTTGAGGTGCACGCAGTGGCCACAGTTAGTGCCAGAACCAGAACAGATAAGAAGACAGCAAACACTACTATGGCCCCCACTCCAAGAAGTCATGAGACTGCTCTGATTAATCATACACTGACACTCCTCCATTCCCTCCTTCCCACATCCATCTTCACAAATACCCACAGATATATGCTCAAGAACTTACACATACTAACTTACCCCTGGATGTCCAACAGGGGAAATCTACATCTTTATCCCTTTCTCCATCATCTCTGACGATGTATATTGCTTTTCTAACCTTTCTTGAAGGCTTGTATTTTCTCTCACCTTGACTTTCCTGCAACCTCATCTACACTCTCCTTTCTCCTCAGATGCAAAACTTGGACATGATAAAGTATCAATAACTGTCTCTCTGACTCTACAGGAATCATGGACTCCTAGATCTAGCAGGTGATTCAAACTGCAACGTTCTTCCTGCGCCAGAGATAAACCATTCCTACCTTCTCTTTGGCAAAGGAAACTCTACGGTCTTACTCAGGAGGTTACAGCCTACTGTGCTTAAAGTAATTCACACATTTCTATCTGAGAATCATTGCTTTTTTTCTAATTAAAATTTCAAGACAGGCAGGTTGACGTCATGAGAGCAATTTCAAAAAATGTAGCAAAACTATATTTTCTGTCCCATTTCTAGCACTTACTGGATTCTTATTTCCTTGACACAACAGTAAATTGAATAATCGTACTTGGTCTACCTCCATCAACAGATGCTTGACAGAAACATACTCTGCATATTGGAAAGGGCAGTGGTTACTCTGTTACACTTGGAGTCAATAACATTGGAATTGGAATCCTGCTTGTGATACTTCCTACCTGTATGACCTTGGGGAAGGACCTTAACCTCTATTAGGCATGGTTTTCTCTTTGTAAAAATGAGGGTAACAGCACCTGTGTCTTTGATGTTTTGTGCACCATATGAAATTATCTACATGAAGGGCTCATGCAGTCTTGGAATATTTTATTCACATCAGCTCATCACTTCAATGTAAGCTGTGTTTATCTCTTGGAATATCTCCTATGTTTGAATCTTCAGTGAAAATAAAGAAGAACTTTAGAGAGTTTCTCCTGCATGATCCCTTGCCCATAGTACATGTAGAGACAGAAAGACAAGACTTTGAAGCCAGGTTCTGGTATTTATTACTTATACGACTTTGTGTAATCCACTTAACTGTTTCAGTTTGCTTATCTTTAAAATGAAAATGTCAGAATTCGTGATCTCAAATGTTTCTGTCACTCTAAAAATGTGATTCTCTGAGAGCCTTCTCATCTAAAAAATGGTGTTGATGAAGAGATCCTTTGGACTCCATTTCCTACCACATTCTGATTTATTTTCCAAAGATAGTTTCAGAACGGAAAGATGGAATTGAAATTTTATACGTTTTCCAACGTGATCCAGTTTACTAAGACATCCTCTTTCTGTGACCACTCCACTGTCCAAATCATCAGGAAATACCTGTACAGGCATCTCCCAGTTCTGCCCCAAATACTGCATCTCAGGTTGCATATTTGTGCATTTCTTTGATCCTGGCCCCCCACACACACCGTCATCCATATATCATCTTCTCTCTGAAGAACATTACTGGCTTGCATATTGAGACTGAGTGATAGAGTCAAGAGAGAATTGCTGAGTTGGTCATTACTTTTAGAAGTTATCTCATTCAGTCCCTTCATTTCCCACTATACATGCTGCGTGTGTGTTCGTTCTTCATTGCCGAAGAAGATCATGCCATCAGAGAAATAATGACATGAGTTGCACTTTGTTTAGCGTGATGGAGGGCTGTGTAGGTCATACTGATAGCGTTACATAGTAGGAAACTTCCTTAATTTCAAAGTCAGCATCCCTGATAGACTCAGGAGTACAATCTCCTTTCCTGAAAGTGAGATCGGTTTTATACCTTTTCCTCTACAGGGAAAACAAGAGGTTTTGAATTGGAAGATCCCTTCTTTTTCTATTCAGCAAAGAAATCTTGGCTCAAGTTGACATCCTTACGATGCAGATCTAGTAGCAGGGTCAAAGAGTACATGCAGATGAATAAATACGTGATTATAGCTCTAAATTCGTTTCCAGGTTGACTGGATGGGTTCACAGTGCCATGAAATGTATTAACATACCTGTTCTCCCTAAGTTCCTCTAGAATTCCTCAATTTCCTTTACCAGCAACGTTCTCAATATTATGAATGTGAATTGATGGCTCATAGCTTCGATATTTCTCGTGTAAATAAATTTATATTTTTTTCTCTATGACAATTGGTATCTTTCGTTTCTTCCTCTGTAAACTTCCTGCTCATGCCTTTGATCATATATCAACTGCTAAAAATCTCTCATTGACTTCTAAATTTTTTGTATATTTTTGCAGTGGGTCATTTATATCAGTTCATATCACTTTGCAGGCCATCTTCGGGAGGGGAAAGAGAAAGGAAAGTAATAAAATTTCAAACTCAAAATCTTTGAAAAATGAATGTTGAAAAGTTATACTAACTAAACATATACTGAGAATTAAGAAAAAAATTTATTTGGATAATTTTGTTTTCATAATTTTCTTGCATTTCTTTTATTTTTTCCCTCTATTTCTCTTATTTGAATTTCAAATTCCTTTTAAGTTCTTCCTAGACATTGTGGGTGACTCGTGACCATTTGAAGTGAATCTCTAGGGTAGGAGTGGCTGTTTTTTATCCTCGCTCACTTCTTCTATATACATATCCACGGTTTCCCTTACAAGAAAGTAGCTATCTATGTTTGGGTTATTTTTCCTTGGCTTACTCATTTTTCTCATTTTTTTTATTTAATTAAATTTTATTTTATTTTTAGTAGCTTATTGCTATAATTAGGTTGTAACCTCAATTAGTGTGAAATGTTGACCAGGCCTCAGGTCCTCTTTACTACTCTTTTCTGAATTCTATCTGGGGGTTCAACCTCAAGAACTCCTCTCCTCCCCCGAGTGAAAATCAAGACTCCCCAGACGGATTGTCCCCAAAATGTTTTTCTCCCTGTGATACGACTCTCACCAGTCTTGAGCCACCTCTTCCTAACCCACATGCACAGTCTGGGATCACTTCTGGTCAACAAAGCTACTTCTGCCTTCTACAAATAGTGGTGGTGGGACTAGGGGCGGTACTTCAATGTCTTCCCACTCAACCATCTACTGTTTGTTAAATCAAAGTATGGGAGGTGAAAGTTCCTGAGTCTGGGAGTAAGGTGAGAGTTGATGTGAACGTTTTTGAGGCCTAGACTGCTACCCAAGGGAACTACACTTGGGGTCTAATGTGACATCTTCTCAAGTCATCTTAAGAAGACAACTACTTGACTTCTTTATTTTTGCTTTCTTAATTCAATTTTGGTCATTTTATGATTGTTTTTGAAGGAAATCTGGAAAGTTTGGCTATATCTGAACTTCTGTACAATCTTCCAGTAATGCTCCCCTCAATCATCATCACCACCGTTATCATCATGATCATCACTCACGCTGTCATTTATATCACATCGTAAAATCATGAAAATATTTTATATATCTGTAATATAAAGATCTTCCTTATCCATTAAGAGACGTCAAGTGGATCCCATGAAGTGAAGCTTGATTATGGGTGGTTTGTTTTTCAGGAAAACCCACATCTTTTCTTATATGTTAATTAGGAGTTGAGTCACCAGGGTTGGGATGCCCTCTGATTCTCAAAAGTGTACAAATACCCTGAGTGTGGTTTCTTTTGGAGCTGTCCCTTTGGAAGAAGGTTCTTGTGATAGGTGGGATTCTGGAAATCTGTTAAGGAGGCTACCTCCTTACCCCAACATGAAAACCCAGATGTTGCTGCTTTTCTCTCTAGTAACTATGTATATGTGATCAGAAAGTTGGGTCCCTCTGTTGATGTTTCATGCATTGCTCACAGTCAGACAGTTGGAAGGCCTTTTATTCTTTATTCTCTGATTCTATTTCTGTTTTGTTGAATGTAATTAAAGTGGATTGTTGACTCCATTAAAAGTTTTTTAAGAATGGGTTTCGAAGCCAGTATCCTATCCTCTCCCCACTGATTGCTTCCATCAAAGCACTTGGCTCTCTCTCCTCTAGTCTACTGGATGCTTTAAATCTTGACTCTCAACTAGATTATTCTTTTTCTACAAGTACCATGGTACACTGGGGAGGCTAGCTAGAGGGTTCAAGCTAAGTGACAGTAGAAAACTCAAACTGTAATCATGAATCACTGAGAACAGGCCGCGGACACTTACTAGGTGTCTGACCCTTGGCAAGCCACTTAAAAGTATTGACCGCTATTTCTTCATCTGTAGAATGAACTGGGCGAATTCCTGCCTTCACATCCTTAATGAGCAACAAGCATCCACAGGTAAAACTCCCTGTTCTTTTCAATTTTCCTTGTTTATGAATTGTAATGCATTCCCTGGATTGATCATTTCCTGTAAATTCTGTCTATAGATTGGACATAGTAATTTACATCTTATGTTACACATTAGAGTGTCAGTTTCTTGAATTTCAGGACTGTCTTTTGTCCCACTATTTTTTTTAGCATTGAGTAAAAACACTAGTACACAGTACATTCTTAACAAATGTTTGTTGATTCATTGTCTTATAATTTCATTCATCGTTAACATTTCTCAAAATTGTTTTTCTTTACACAGTAATAACTGTATATATTGTTCTAGTTAGACTTACTGCTCTCTATTTCCATTCATGCACATATTTCAACATTCTCTTAATCTCTCCCTACATTATTTTTATGATGAAATATAATTTTATGGTCTTATGCATTAATATACATAATAGAGCTAAGACGTAGACAGACAGGCAGACAGACACAGAAAGCTAGACAGAGAGACAGATAGATAGATAGATAGATAGATAGATAGATAGATAGATAGATATCCAGGCTCCTTATACCATATTGGTTAAGGAAATACCAAGGATAGTGATACTACCATTG
>JAQQSK010014904.1:0-10965 GCA_028658325.1 Potorous gilbertii | reverse complement strand
AGCCATATACCTTCAGATAGAGCTCCCCTATTATATGGGCCAGGCTGCAGAGAAAAGAGAAAGAAAATTGAATAATATTTATTCCCCCAGTTCTCAGCAGCAGAAAGGCAGCAGTGTTTTACAGGGTGAAGAGACTATAATATTAGTAAAGATAAACTATGGATAAATGCTAGGTGAAATGCTACCATACTAGTTATAGTATAAAAAGCCCTCTGTTCTGGCCAATACACTAACTGATCAGAAAAGATTCCCTGGGCATTTAATTCTCCTGTCACAAAATAACTTAAAAACAAAGTCATTCAGGAAAGAAAGAGGTGAGTCTAGCTTTCACCTCCACATTCAGTAACTTCCAAATAGCTTCATTTTTTTGCCTCATCAAGTATCTCAAATATTCATCAGAGAATACATGCATCAATATGGGAATTAGGCCATTCTATTCAGCTGGTCAGAAAGGGAGTTATAAGGAACCCCTTTGGTTTCTTTGAAGAGAGATAGGAGCTAATGACCCGAAAATACATTTGTTTTTATGCCTGGATTTAGTGTGTAAAAATAACACCATGCAAGAAGTCAGGGAAGTTTTCCATTAGAATGGAGCATGACTACCTCTGAGAGTGTTCTGTATTTTTCCACAAAATTTTACTAGCAATTTGACAGACTTTCAGGCTGTGAGAAGAATATGAGAATGTGATCCATAAAAATTCCTGAAGTTGGTTTTATATGTTGAATGAGTTTTCTCACCATGTGTAAATTTCTTCCTGCTAGATTTAGCCTCCAGGATCACTAATATACTCTTTTGCATGAGTACTGAGGAAGAGTTCACGATATTTCAAAAAATGACTGAAAACAGTGGCTTATACAAGGAGAATTGGGTTGTATCAATTAGAGAGTGTTGATGTTCTAATAGATTACAACAGTTAGGAGACTTGACATCCTCATTATCCAGGTTCCATCTCATTCAATATGACTGCAGATTGTTCGGGATATTCTATTGGTCGAATGAAATGGTGTGTGGAAAGTGCTTTGCAAACATTAAAGTACTATCAAAATACGAGCTATCATCATTAATATCAGTCCACAAGAGAATAATATCCTTTGTTGAGTTGAAATCAAATGTTGATCCAATTGAACTAAAAACCACTTTCTCAGGATAAATCAACCTTTTGTGCCTGAGCCAAGGCTTGAGAACTAATAAACTGCAGCTTAACACACTGTGAAATCTTAGAAATTATTTTTGATAGAGTCTAGGAGGCAACTTTCAACAGCAAATTGCCTGGCATACAGTAAGTGCTTAATATATTCTTTTGGATTGATGGTTCCTAATACATAACACACAAGAAAATTCTTTCTCTATGATACTTCAGTTCTTCAGGAATCTGAAGTCTCATTGATATGAGAACAAAACAGATTCCATCTTCTGCAATTTAGTAGTTTTTCTTTTAGAATTGATATAGGCCAAAAATTCATGTTTCTTCAACAATATGGTGATAAGCCTCTTTGAATTTTGTTCAGTAGCTTCTAGGACAATAGTCTTCGGGCCTATTGCTGGGCTATCCTTGGGACTCCTAGTGTTCCACTGTCATATCCTTGGAGAATGTACACGGAGATTTTAAAGCCAAGGGTTCAAATCCCAATTCTGGGTTCAAGTTCCAATTCTATTTCGTACTGTTGTATAACCTTAGGCAAGTCACTCAGCTTCTCTGATCTTAGTTTCCTCATCTATGAAATGAGGGGCTTAGATCAGCTCTCAAACTAAGAATATGACTTCCATGCCACATAATGAGTCATGTGGATTGGACAAAAGTAAAAGTGATTTGGAATACATACAATGGTACCTACCAAAAGGAGATCAATGTTTGGAAACTAATCCTACAAATGAGAAAAGAAAAAAAACCCTAGCTGCTCTTTTTAGTTGTAGAGATGAACTAACGTTTGGGGCTGTCCATTACCATTTCATGCCCTGGATATTCTGCAAATATCAAAAACTAGTTACAAAGGAAGAGACATTATGTAAGGCACTAGAAATATAAACACAAATGACAGAGTACTTGCCCTCAAGCAACTTAGCACAGACTGAAGTGGATGTGAGCTGTACGTTAATATAAAGCAGAGTGTGATTCGGCAAACCAGAGAGTAAGTCAGTGTGCTTGAGAAAAAACTGAAGAGTCCTCTAAAAACACTTTCAACTAGACTGGGGAATGAAGGATCATGGAATGAAATAATAAATGAATGAAAGTAAGTATTTATTGAGGTCTTACTAAGTACAAAGCTCCGTGCTAAGCACGGGGTGGGGGGGCAAAAAGAGAAAAATGACAGTTCCTGCTCTCAAGAAGCTACATTTTAATGAGGGAGACAATACAGATGAGAGGTTTCAGATGCAAAGTCCCATGGTCCTTAGGATGCAGCAGTAAAGCAAATGTTAATGCTTTATTTTATTATTAATGTACGTGTTAATGTTAGCACCTCTTTTTAAATGCAATTTCCACCAATAAAATTACGTCCATTTCTGCTGTTAAATCATCTGACAGTGTTAAGGACACAAGTAGCAAGAACGTTCTTTTCTGGGTCTTCAGTAGTTGTGGTTGTAGCTGCTGCTGCAGGAGGAGTTGCCAGGCTGTATCTTCCTAGGAAGATATCCAAGTGCATTGTGCTGGAAGAAATGCTCTTGGGTTCAGGGTCCTGAAAGATGTGATCAACTCAGCTAGAGTAAGAAGGAAGCCAATGACTTTATCAAACAAAGATGAGGAGGCAGTATATTCTAGGCATGGGTCTCAGTCTGCAGTAATGCACGAAGGGAAGAGGCAATGGGACTAGGAAACAGCTTGACCCAGTGGAAAAAGGCAATGAACCTAGAGTAGGGAACCTGAGTTCAAGTGTGAGTTCTACTTTTGTGCTTTAGGCTAAGCTATTTAGCCTCTAGGGATCTCAGTTTCCTTAGCTAAAGATTTCTGAATAGAGGAATAAAATGATTCAATCTATGAACTAGAAAAGTTATTTTGGCATATGTGTGAAGAATGGATTGGAAAGAGAGATAGACAGAATATGCAATATTTCAGACAAAAGGTGATGGATTCAAGTAGGGTAGTGATGGGAGGAACGAGAACTTGACAGATTAGAAAAATATTGTAGAAGTAGGAAAGAATTTGCATCTAATTGTATGAGAAGGTATGGAAGAAGAACTAGCAAGAGATGACTCTGGGGACTGGGAGGATGATGGCTCCAACCACAATAATAAGAAACTTGGAATGAACAGGAAAAATTTGTGAAAGATAAAAATAAATTTGTTTGAGGACATTTTGACTCTGGCACACCAACAGGACAATCAGGTAGAGATTTCCTGCAAGCAGTGATAGATCCCTTTGGGTTGGGAGTTAGAAGACCTGTTTTCTAGGTTTGCTCTGCTACTCATTATCTGTGTGATCTTAGGCAAGGTACTGACCTTCTCTAGCCTCATGTTCCTCATCTGTACAAGTTCAAAGTCTATGATAATGTCAGGTGTATCAATAGTGTCTAATGAGTTAAGCTATATAAATTACTTTGAGAATCATAAAGTGCCAAGTAAATGCCAGTTATTTATTGTCATTTTAGGCAAGCTAACACAGGCAAGCATTGTGGGAGGCATCAAAGAAATATAAGATATCATTCCTGCCTTCAATAAGCTTATAATCTATTTGGGAAGATGAGAGCAACATATGAAATGAAAGTATATAATAAAAGGTTAAATTGGGTGATCTCTGAGCCATGTACTTCCTCCCTCACAGTAAGATTAGCTACCACCTAACATAGGCATCTAGATGACTCTGTGATTTCATTGGGGGCAGTGGTCAGGAGTCAAGAAGACTTGAGCTCAAATCTAGCTTCTGACACTTACTAGCTGTGTGACCTTGGGCAAATCACTTAACCTATTTTTGCTTCACTTTCCTTATCTGCAAAATATGATGGAGAAGAAAATGAATGACAATCACTCTAGTATCTTTGCCAAGAAAACCTCATGGACAACATTTGCATGCTATGATCCATGGGGGTCATGAAAAATCTTATGTAACTGAATGACTGAACAGTAACAATGATGTCATTGGTGTGGATACCCCTTCTACTAGTTCAGATTACAACCCTCTCATAGCTTATTTGAAGGGAGCTTTTAAAAATGCACTTTGCTTCACCAAGTCAAATAATCTTAGAAAATCAATAAACCAAAACAAAAGGAGGATTTTAGATTTTCTACATACTTCCATAAGCTGTCCAAGTATAAAGATATGATTTGCTGTAAGAAAGTATTTGTGAAAGTCCATTTCCTTATATATTCTTCAAGATTACCCTTTATGTGCATCTAGTCCTTTCTCATAAAGATTTTATGGATGTGAAAAAGTAAGAATGTAGACCAATAATGGCTGATGTTTTCTCAGTTGCGTTTTTTCTTGGTAAAAGCACTGTCCATCCTTCCCTCATTGACGTATTGCAAAGAGATCCCTGACTGCCTTTAAAATTGTCATTTCCAGCAGTTCTTCTTGAGTTCATCTATATATGTCCTACTGTTATTTCTTCACATGGTGTTAGATACTGAAAGGGTAGAGTCTACATGTGGCAGTTCCATTCTCATGACTGATCAGACTAAATTGTTGTAGGAAAACGCTGACAGAATGGAAGTGGCTTGGCTGAAGCCAAACTTCTCTGTAAGGATGGGCACTTTCATAGTAGACTGATATTTCAAGTCATTAAGATGTTGCCTTTTATTGATAAAGACAAAACTAGTGACATCAAAAGTACAAATATTCCGGTTGTTGTAGTGGTAAGGTTTATAATCAGTTACCAATATGTTTTTGTTCAGTCCTTCTTGTGATCATGGAACACATCTTTGGGACAGTGTTAGAGTTAAAAGTGTGGTCTGTGGCCATGAAGATTAGCATGCACATGGGGACCACTTGCAAGACACTGATTGACTTGATGGCATCAAGTTCTAATAAACTAAGTTGATTCTATCTTCTGGATGCAACCCCTAGTGACCTAAAAGAAGTAGTGAAAGTTCCCCTGAAGTGTAATATCATCTTGAGTTTTATAAAATCAACCTCTATGTAGGCTAGGCTAGTTTCTCCTTAAAATAATGGAACTGTCCTCAAGGTTTAATTGGTCAAGGGGACAAAAGAACAACCAGTTTATACCTTACAGGTCATACAGGCATAAAGGCCAGTCCATGAGAAGTCAGGGGCTCCTTGGGCTTCACACATGTTCCTTACCAGGAACACCCTCATGGCAACTGGTACACAGGGGTGATGTCCTCAAATGAATCGCAGCCTTACTGATTATGTTTTTATACCACCATAGAGTAAACCTCCTTTCACTAACTTCTAAGTTGTTGATAGTCTCATTTTGGTCCAATTTTGAACCCAATCCATAAGACTAATCTGAGTCAGACTGGGTCTAGAACACAATGGTTTTTTATCCATCTGCCACGGGATAAATCTGTCTAAAAGGTCATCTCATTTCAAAACATAAACTGTCCAACAGCTCAAATCTCTCATTGGGATGAAGAAATAAGTAAAACAAATTATCTTGACTCACTCAATAATACTGTTCTGCTCCTGCTACAAATGATCACTGTTGCCCCAGAAACATCATTGTACACTGGGTTATATAAATACCAGGCTGTTTAGTTTCATCTTGCAAGACAAGAAGAGAGGAAAAAGAAAGATGTGAGAGTGAAAATTGACATTCACAAATTTTCAGCCCCTAGGGAGCTGCCCTTCAAGGAAGTTGGTATTAAAAGCAATGTTTTTAACTCACAAGCACTGCTTCCTTTCCAAAGGGAAGAGCTCTGAGCAATCTTTCCTTTTGCTGGTGGATCGTGACTATGGGCTGCCATGCCCAAACTACTCTCAGGAGACAGTGTTGCTAGGCAAAAGCTTCCAAATGTAGTTTTCATGTAAAATACAAGCTCACAGCATCTCAAAGAGAAGCACCTAACATCTACATTTGCTAATCTGCAAAAGCAATCCATAGCTACCTGTATTCCACAATGCTCTAAAGCAGGAGTTTTAAACTGGGTAAAAGGAATCAAAAAATAGATTTCAGTGGCTACATGAACTTCAATGGCTCAAAAAATTACATCTTAATTTTATACTAATTTCTAACTGAAATTCAGCATTTCCTCAACCATTTAAAAATATTACTCTGAGGAGTCCGTCGATTTCAGCAGACTGTCAAACGGTACTATGAAATATACAGGAGAGATTAAGAACCCCTACTCTAAAGTGTTTATGTTCAATGTTGATTTTGTATGGAAATAATAATCACACAAGCCCAGCAA
This sequence comes from Potorous gilbertii, assembly GCA_028658325.1. NCBI lineage: Eukaryota > Metazoa > Chordata > Mammalia > Diprotodontia > Potoroidae > Potorous > Potorous gilbertii. The sequence continues at coordinate 4,664 of JAQQSK010014904.1, read as the reverse complement.
CTGGTGTTATAGGATGCATGAGTTACTTGCATCGTCTGAATGAAATTTTCATTACATCAACGTCTCTGTGACAAAGCAGGTTAATAGTTGACTCATCCTTTATTTAATTAGCTGATTTTAGAACTATTCATTTTTCTAATTGGGACCCCAGGGCACTAGGATCATCATGACATTTGCCTCATCACATAAGCTCTTTAGACAGGGAATGTCACAGCCAAAAACATCCTGGTTCTCTCTGGAGGTCTGAATACCACATCTGTTCATGCTGTGGATGAAATGCACTGACGCCAGCCATATAACACATACAAGGTAGCATCAAAGCAAGAAAACTTATTTCCTGTGTAACCCACCAGCGTCCATCCCCAAAGAAGCAGAATGGTCTGCAGAACTCATGCTGAAAATGAGACTCTCCTTAAAGTCTAAATCATCTTTCTCTGGGCTCTCTTTCTTACTCACTTATTGGTGTTTTGACTCACATAGTCCTTCCCCTTTTCTTTCATAAGAGAATTATCAGGGTTTCTAGAAGTTGGAAAACTTTAAAGATATGAATACTAGGATTGGTGGAGAGGTGCTGTGTGACCTTGGGCAAGTCACTTAATCCTGTTTGCCTCAGTTTCCCCATCTGTAAAATGAACTAGAGAATGACATGGCAAACCACTCCAGTATATTTGTCAAGAAAACCGCACATGGGGTCATGAAGAGTTGGACATGACTGAATGTGACTAAATAAGACAACAACAGCGAAAAGAATGCCAGATCAGGAGACCTGGGTTCAAATTCTGTCTGTCATTATTTGTATGACCTTAGAAAAGTCACTTCACTACTCTGGGCATCTGTTCCCCCAACTGTAAAATAAAGGGGTTGGATATGATGGCTACCAAGATCTCTTCCAGCTCTCTGTCTATGATTTTATGATCTTTATACGAAAGTCTGTCCTGCAGCAGCAATGAAAATCCTTGTAGACACGTCCAGGGCATCTTTTTTAAAAGGAGAGAGGTCAATCTATTAATGAGCATTGATGAAAAATTAAAAGCACGTTCTCTGAATCTCTTTCAGTACTCCAATGTTAGGAGAGATAGTTTGGTATATTTAGTCAATAATATTTATTAAGTGCTTACCATGTGCAAAGAACTGTGCTAAACACTAAGAATATAAATACAAGCAAAAAGAAAGATCATCCCCAACCTAAGGGAGCTTGTATTCAAATGGAAAAGATAGCCTTTAAAAGGGGGTGGGGAGAGGAAAGAGGAAAAAGGTGTCAGGCATGGGGGCATTCTGGACAAAGTTGGAGGAGTGTAGCATGGTGGGAAACGAAGAGATCCTGGACTCTCATTATGGCAGGTCTGGGAAGGAGCTGTCCAATCAGAGACAGGGGCAGCAGAGGGTGGAAGGTACTTTCAAAGTGTGATGATCTTTCAGGAGAAAGATGTTTTCTGGAGGAATGCAGCAAGAATGCTACTGTGAAATGCAGGCAGGACTTGGAATCTAAGGATGTGGGTTTGAATTCTAGCTCTTCTACTTATTTCCTGGCTGATCTTGGGCAGCCCTTCATTTTTCTGGGCTGCAGTTGTCTCATCTTAAAATAAAAGTGTTGAACTAGATGATTTCTAGGGACCTTTCTGGATCCAGATTCATGATTCTTTGATTATCTATGTACAGTTCTAAGAGGATAAGGAAGATGGGAGAGGTTACAAGTTCTATGCTAAACATCTCATTTAAGAGTGCCTGGGGAAGCTTTGCCTGTGAATATAAAAGGTAGAACACATTACGAAAAGCCAATTTGGCTAAACCATTTATTTTTTAAGAGTTAAAATTCATATAAAACAAAATAGAAATGACTAAGGAAAAAGGAATTAATATACATGATCTTGTTCCTCTACCTCCAAATGAAAGGGAAAACTGACATGGTCAAATGTATTAGTTTGATATAGTATGGAATCATTTTCATTCCTGAAAATCTTTAAGTGTGAAATGCACCAAACCAACATGGCTGGTTTAGATGTGATCCTATTTGGAGTCAAAAGGACAGATGAAATGTCCTTCAGAGATTCTTTTAGATTTTATAACCCTAGGGCACAAAGGAGGAAGGAGGTACCCAATAAATACTTATACCTTGCTTATTATGAAGAGACATTGACTCATTTCAATAATTTAGGCTTTATAGGGCATGGGAAGTTTTATGTTTGTCTTAGTACTCAAGGTGCCTAGTACGGTGCCTTGCACACAGCAAGTGCTCAAAAAATGCTTGCTGAATTGAATTAAACCTGGACCTATACTTCAATGTATAAATGTAGGTTATTCACATAAATTCTACAGAATAGTCCAAGGAAAATATATGATGAAATTTAAATTTTGCTACTACTACAATTACAATAATGTGAATTAATGCTAATACAAAGGTATACATGTTATGGTAACCACAGGGCAGCTAACAAAGGATGGAAGTCATAACTATGAGCAATGATGACAATGATGACAACTAGTACATCACAACCATAGAAACTATTGATGAAAGGCAGAAACTAAGTTTAGGACTGGTTCTCAGATATAGATGGAAAAAAACCACATGTGATCTTTTGTTCTTTGATTTTTTTTGTTTCTCTTCTTTTTAAAAATGTTTTATTACTTCCTTCTTATGACAAAATTCTGTATAGATATTAGGCTGCTGTAACAAAAAAAAAACAAACAAAATGTTGGCTTCTATAGACATAGGACATAAGAATGCTTTTAGAAGCTCTTTTGTAAGGTATAGTTTTTTTTAAAACTACACTTTATGAACTTATCTATTTTATTTTTCTGAGGAGGAATGGGTTATGGTGAAGATAGCAATTAGTCTCACAGTAAGGAAAACTTGGGTCCAAGTTTCTCCTTGGACAAATGCTAGCTCTGTGACCCTGGGTAGGTCATGTAACCTCTCAATGCCACAGAAAACTCTCTGAGACTATAAATTACAGATGATCTGAACTGGTAAAGTTTTCTCGCTGGGAATGTCCTATATCAACCTTTTCTCACTAAAGTCTTAGGGAATAAGCACTTCTGGGCTTAGTGGAAAATACCCCGGGATCTAAACATCCCCTCAATATTTTGTTGTGTCCATGTCTTAGAAACAAGACAAACTTAGCATTGCTACTGCTACAATACACCCAATGCTTTACACTGAATATGATGTAAAGCACGAGGTGGCAAACAACCCCCGAGGGTCAAATGCAGTTCATCGCACAGTTTTGCACAAAAGCTAAGAATAATTTTTACATTTTTGAATGCAATAAAACTTTATTTACGAAATTTACAGATTTAGCTCCTGGTGGTACAAACGCAGAACTGGCTGTAGTTTGCCAACCCCTAATATAAAGCATAAAGCACAGCTTTAATATAACAGTACCACAATCTCACTAAGGGGAATGATTTTAGGAGAATCTCAGAACTAAAAGTGACCTCATGGTTTATCTGCACCAACCTGCCCATGAACAGGAATTTATTCTATAATATGGCACATGGCCACCTGATGCTTGAAGATGTTAATGCATGGGGAAACTCACAGTACATCCCTTCAAAAACTTGAAAGACAGCTACCATGTTTTATGAAAAAAAGAAATCCAAGAACGTCTCTTCAAGCCATACATCTGAAATTTTGTTTCAAGAGACATCCTTAAGCCAACAAACTTCTGGCTGCTGTGAATGGCAGAATGAAAAGGTGGGATCCTTTTGTTCACATCTGGGATAACACAGTGGTAGCTTCCATAAGTAAACTGAACACGTCTTTTTATCAAAAGCATAATTGTAATTATAAATTATATATTGGGTTTGGGGAGAGGAATGGGGGGGAAAGAAGAGAAAGGGGAAATAAGAGATCAAAAGAGATCATCACTCCTATCTTTGATTGGTTTGTTTCTGGACAGTATGCAACATGTTCTGTTTAAGTCAAGTCAATGCTCAGTAAAATCTACATTTTGGGTCGGGCATTTTGGCACATCTAAATTTGACACATCACTACAGTCTATGCCAGTTGGAGTATTATGGGACAACTGAGGCTCATTGATTGATTGAATTAAGAATGGAGGAACTATGCTACCTAAGAAGAAATGAAGCAACCCAGATTAGAAAAGGAGCACGCAAAGCTTCCATGCTAATCCAGCAGTGGAGTTAGGTCTACGAGTGGCCACTGCACTTCCAGTCTGGATGAGATAGAGAGACTTAGTTTCAAAAACAAAAACCTGTAGTTTCTATCCACTGTCACATTTAAAATCCCTCCTTTTCAATGTTCTCTTTTCGAGATTTTTTTCATGACCAAGGAATATGCTTTGGACAGTTTTCTTCTAGATACATTTGGTTATGTTTTCTCCCAAGTGAATCTGATTTATCAAATTATCCAGTCTAGGATCTAACCTGAGATCTATTTTTCCAATACTGCCGACCTCATGCCCTAATTTTGTAGCACTTTCAAATTTCATTAATATCCTGATGTTTCCTCTTTCAGAAACCAGAAATCACATGCTTCACAACAATTCTTAGAATTTTTACTTCATCTATACCTCCTCTTAATTATCAGATTCTTATCTTACTTTCACTGATAACTGATATAATCTACTTCATACAGTTGTGAGGAAAAAGTTATATAAAATTTAAAGCCCTGTGTAATATAATTACTACTATAGGTTAATATT